>VZTU01015573.1:134392-204280 GCA_013400835.1 Zapornia atra
AAGAAAGAAAGAAAGAAAGAAAGAAAGAAAGAAAGAAAGAAAGAAAGAAAGAAAGAAAGAAAGAAAAAGAAAGGAAAGTATAAAGGGTAGTTCACATGTATACACCCCTGTGAGGAAGAGCAGAGCTGGCTACCTCGTATCAGAGAGCTGCAAAGATGCAGGAGGACAGAGAGCCATTGCCTCGCTGGAAGCCAAGCTGCCTTTCCTTCAGGTCCCCCACGAGGTGTGCCAGCCCTGTGAGTGGGAGTTGGAAGCTGGCGAGTGGTGGGGTGGGCACTCCTGCTCTGTGCCACATGTCCCAGTGCAGGTCCATCTCTGCATGGGCAGCTTTCTGCAGGCTGGCTCCAGGCATGGGAAGCGGGGCTCAAGCACATCCCTGAACACCATAGGTTCACATGTGCTTGCAAGTGGAAGGGAAAGAAGAGAAAGTCTCTTTTTTCCAGAGGGACTTGGGATTGCTTCTTTAGATGTCACATTCATTTCTCAGCCACAGAGGCTGTGCAGTGTCGGAACGTGGTGCGGTGCCATGGGCAATGGCAACCGTTAGCATCAGCATCATGTTTGTGTAAACTGAGTATATCTGCACGATCTTCCTTGTATAAAAAAGCAAATCTCCATGGCTGTTCCATCTGATGAAGCCATGTGCTGCTGATACATTTTTTTTCCTGAGTACAGATTTGCCCAGCTCTACTTTCATTTCTTTCCCAATAAAAGGTCAGGGATAAAGAAGAATAAGGCAAGTTTCTGTTACAACCAAACAAAAAGGAGTTGGTTTGCTGGCTCAAGTCCATTCTTGAAGTAACACTGTCTTTTTCCTTTGCTAATGTTGCACAAGAGATAAATTAGTCTCCATGGGCTTGGCGAGGGGAAACTGCTGCTGTTTCCATGTGACAAACAAAGAGGAGGTATGCAACATCTTCCCCTCTGCAATTCTTTTCCAGATTTTCTAATCTCTCCTTTTACTCCCTCCCTCCCTCTTCTGTGTTTGCCGAAGTGAGCGACACCTTTTTCAGCAGCAAAATGCAGGCGTAGGGTCAAGAGAACATAACACGCAATCAGCTCTCCTCACCCTGCGTTTTGGCCCTGCCCTGATCTGCTGTGCAATTTAGAACAACTGCCCCAGCCTTTCTGCATCCAAATGATACATGCCATTGGCTTCCCAAGCAGCCAGAGAAGGCTGAGAAGCCTTACCAAGGCCAAATCAGAAAGTGTCAAAGATGAGTTTTGCATAAAAATGTCTTCTGAGCCCTTAAATGCATTTGCAAGGGTTGACCTTAGGGTTGGTCAAGGAGCTCTGAAGAGGCTCATTCATCCCTTCTGGAAGCTTGAAATCTTCCCTTTGCACTTTCCTGGACTCTGTATTGTAACAAGCCTGTTGCTACCTAGAGACTTTGCAGCTTCGCAGTGCTTGTTTACCTCTCCACGAGAGAGTGAGGATTGAATGTGAATTTTCCTTTCCAAAGGCACCGTGGAAGCTGTAAGCACATTAGCATTAAAAAATATCTCACAATATACCTTCACTGCTCCATGGCATCATGGCTACACTATTTGTAGTATCTGACTAAGCTTGTCTAGAGACAACATGGGCTTCTCTACCTTGTGGTATCCACCAAGACCTGGAACAAAAAGGCTGGCCTGTGAGGTCTGACGGGTTTCTGAGCACAGCTCTGTGCAGCCCTCAGTGAGGCCGTTTAGAGATACTTAATGCATTTCTGCACAGCACCTCACTGTGTCCCAAAGGTAAACCCCCTCTGTGTGTGTGTAGGTGTGTGTGCATGTATATTACAGCAGATTAAACAAGTATCTGCTATTCAAAGATCAATGTGTATTTAGAGTTTGGATGGACCTAAAAACATAAACCAAGAATTCAAGAATGCCCAAAACATATAAGAAAACTGTATTTGGGCAAGACTCGAAGTAGTCATTTGTGGCTAGAGATCTCTGGTTTGTACTGCCCCACCTCTTCTATGTGAGGAGGAGAACCAGGCCTTAAAATACAGACCCACAAGACTTGGGGACTTTGAAAAAGCAGCTCAGGCCCGTAACTAGTTAAAGAATGAGGCAAACAAGAAGGAGCCCAATTAAACTATTTTGTTAGATGTAGGAGAACCATCGGTTGTGAAATTTACTGGTAGCCAAGTTTTCCTCCCTGCCCTACCATTTATAATTATGCCTTAATTGTAGCTACTGGCTGTGGCACAAAGCTCCTGCATATAAACAAGTCCCAGGATGTGCTGCAAAAAATACAGTGTGTGGGAGGCATTAGCAAGAAGACAATCAGGAGGGGGAATTACGTTCCCACATAGAAAGCTGCGGGTGGTATAAAGAGCTCTGCTCTATATCCATATGGTTAGTTATGTGCAATATCTTTGTAATGACATTAGTACCTCACCATTGCTTTTTCTGGCACATTTCTAGCCTTGAGTCACTTGGACCGATAGTTACCAAACTGTGGTTTGCAGACCACTGGTGGTCCATGAGCTTATGGTAAGTGGTCCACAGCTGGGCTGCAGAACCAAACTGAACAGCTTTCCACTGTGTTTTCAATTAAAGGTTTAATGATACAGGGTGCATGGTGGTCCACAAGAGGGTCTTAGCATTAATGGTGGTCCCATTACCTTAAAAGTTTGGAAACACTGGCTTAAATAATCATGCAGATCAACAGACTATTTGTGTTCTGATGTTTGAAGTTAAATGCTACAGCATGTCCTCTCCTTTCAAGTGTTAGGAGCTGCATTGCCTGCTCTGCTTGTCAGTTTTAAAGATAAAAATATCATGAAGTAGTGACAAATAAATCTTAGTGGTCTATTCTTCACAGTTTATGATTTATTTAGCTCATCATTTTACATGTATTACTGTAGTCATGTATCAGAAGTATTTTCCCAAGAACCTGTAGTATTTGGGGAGGAAAACAACAGGGGTGTTTCCCAGGTTTCACCCAAGGAAGTGAGAGTTGGGCAGATGGGGGGCAGGTAGAGCTGAGTATCAGAGAGACTTTGTAGAGAGAGTCATGACAGTCTGCTCCTGGAGGTTAAGCTGAGATGAGTAAATAAGGAGATGAACCTTATTTTCTTTGGGAAGTTCTGTTGGTTAAAAACTGGGAAATTCTCAAAAAGGGAAAGCACCTCAGTTTAGCCTGGATATTTAAGATTAGGCAAAGGAAGAATTTGTTCACAAGGTTTGTTTGATCTTTGTAAGCTCTGGCTAGAGGCTCACAGCTCTTACAGAAAGCTGTTTAAAGATTCATCAGCTAGCAAATAAAAGTAGCCTAAAGCTATACCTCCAGAAAAGGCTGATTCCCCTCCCATACCTTGGTGGTTACAACAGTTGTCCATCATTCAAAACCATGGCTTCCTTCAAACAGCAGCAGCTCTAGACTAATCTGGACTGAGAATACTGCATGGCTCTTGGGGAAACTGCAGGAAGGATTCGGCATGCCAGCATGCGTTTGAGGAGAGAAAGAGTACAAATATGACCTTTTAGTTCAGGGCAGAGGGCATTTAGCTGGGAAGGAAGTGGCGTGGCCTCTTCTCTCAGCTCCCAAAGCTGTTTTCATATCTTACTCAACTTCTGGTAACATTACAAAGACTCCTGGGAGCAGGGACAGGACCTACGGTTCCTTCTGACCTCCTCATCCTTCTCTGTCTTGCTGAACTATGTGGTACTTATCCCCTGCTGAATGTGGGTCAGGGTGAATTCCTACCAGGTCCCTGTATCCTGCTTCCCAGACAAATGTTTTCACTGCTAAGAGATAACCCATGGGAGAGCAGCACCCCTGCCACTGTCACCTGAAGGAAAGCAGAATCATAGAATCATAGAATCATAGGGGTTGGAAGGGACCTCAAGAGATCATTGGGTCCAACCCCCCTGCCAAAGCAGCCTCCCTAGCTCATATTACACAGATAGGTGTCCAGACGGGTCTTGAATATCTCCAGAGATGGAGACTCCACCACCTCCCTGGGCAGCCTGTTCCAGTGCTCTGTCGTATCCCAGTGAAATCTTAATCAAGTTTTATCAAAGACAATTGCAATGCTCCATGAACCTACCTTACATGTGCATATAGGTGGCTGATACTGCTGGCTGCTGGTCCCAGAGCAAATCTGGTACCTTATCCTGAACCTCTAAACTGGTTTAGGAGGTGCAAAAGACCAATTTGGCATCGCAGTAAACTCAGGTGTCACTGAAGTGTCCAGCTGCTTCCTCTGGTAAGACTGCATAGCCAGGACTCTAATGTCTAGGTTTGTAAAGCAATCCAACCTCAAACTCAAGCCCTTTGCCAGTGCATTAAAACAGATGGTTCAAATTAGCGTAACAAGCACTGTCCTAGAAATAAGTTAGGGTTTGTGCTTTTTCCCTTCCTACTGGAATATGCTGCTGACTTTCTCTAGTAGGAGCCCTTTGAAAATTTCCAGCCTAAACTTCGTCATTGCCACTCTGTGCCCCAGTGTTCTTGGATGAGCGTTTCTAGTTTACTTATTAGCTCTTTCCCTTCTCTGTTTTTGGTCTAGTTTTCTGTATTTATAGAGAGTAATCACAGTTTTTCCCCATGGGTGTTTGCTTCAGGCTGACTCAGACTCTTCTAATAGTGTCTCATAAGGCAGGCATTCCCCTCCCCTGTTTCCTTCATAGCTTCTCTAGCTTAAATTTACCTTTAGAGAAAATAGGTATTTAAGAAACAATGCATATCAAATACTGTTCCTCAAAAAAACCTCTTGCCTGTTCTGGGTATATCCTGGAATATCAGCTATACTGTTTACCTACAGAAGTCTCTCCCCCTGTATATGCCATGACACATCCCAGCTGCAGCTAGGATACATGTCAGTCATTTTCCTCCTCTGATGTTCTCAAATCACAATCCTATGTTTTCTGTCAGATACAGAATGCACAGCTCTGCATTACATATCATAAAGTTTCATCCTACTCCTGCTCCCCAAATCCCAAGTTCATCCAAATCTCCTTTGCACTGCATTGCTCTTCCTGCAGGCTGGCCAGGTGTGGTGGTTTGGCACTGGCTGAAGGCCAGTTGCCCACCAAAGCCACTCTGTCAGTCCCCTTTTCAGCAGGACAAGGGGGAAAATACGTATTAAGAGGCTTAGGAGTCGAGATAAGGACAGGGAGAGATCATTCCACAATTAGTGTCATGGGCAAAACAGACTCAACACAGAATAAAGGAAAGAAAACTCTGTAATTTATGACACTGCACACCCAGTGACACCAGAGTCGGATAATGAGAAGTGTGACCAGATCTTAAAGCACCTCCCGCCACCCCTCCCTTCTTAGCAGACTTCCTTTTAGTCATGATTTCGCTCCCTTCTCCCCCCAAGGTGTCACAGTGGGGAGATGGGGAGGGGGGTTTCTCTCAGTTCCTCAGGAGTTGTTTTCCTTCTGCAGCTGGGGGGGAAGGGCCATTCCTCACACCCTTCACCTGCTGCACCGTGGGGTTCCACCCATGGGAGACAGTCCTCTACAAACTTCTCCAATGTGAGTCCTTTCCACAGGGCTTCAGATCTTCACCAGCTGCTCCAGCATGGGTCACTGCTGTGGGGTGCAGGCATAAATCATAGAATGCCTCTCAGTCTCTCAGGCCCAGACTCCCCAGAGGTCAGCCAGTTTCAGAGTAGGCACAAGTATTACCCAGTTACAAAAGTGCCAAGTGTTTGTGTGGAGGTTAATTCCATGTTTGATCTATTATTCTTATAATTTATCATGACCTACATTTCATCAGAGTAAGAAGTGCAAGCATCATCATGCTAGGCACAGGTAACTAGGTGTGTTTCCAAGAGGTGATATTTCAAAAATACCTGGAGAAAGTTAATGCAGAGATTTTCATCTCTCCCTTATTCAGATAGCTTTTTCCATGAGTCTTACAATTTTTGCTTCAGGTAAGTACCTGCTCTGTGTGTGCTGCTTAATACTGATTCTTGATGGGGGGGCTGAAACAGGAAAGCCCAGAACAAAGCCAGTAAAACTGGAAACTAAAAGAGTAAAATTCAGAGCCAAAACTTTTTAAAGTTTAGAAGTGTCTACAAAGTGGTCATCTTAGGGGCAATTTTCTTCTGGTGACAACTTCATTGAAGCCTGTGAGATGCTACAGATCTTTATTTTGATTAAATTTTACAGGTAATTTTTAAGGTAATGCAAAATTTTGGGTCTTGGTGTCTGTCTTTTCCTCCCATGCCATTATATTTATCTGTCACAATTAAATTACTTACTTGTTCCCTGAAGAAACTAATGGGTTTTGTACAATTGGCTTTGGTTCAGAGTTCTTCAGACCTACAGGAAGCAGATCAAAACGGTACTGATTTGCAGAAAGATCCCAAGATGCAGTGACAGGGTTGTGCTCAGGCTGGCTCACTACTCACAGCACTGTGTGGGCATTGCAAATCAAGATTTGCTTTGCCTGTTGATGTAGGTCAGAATGAACAACACAGTCTTTAGAGTCTTAGCTACATCATGTTGGAGGTGATTTCACAACCCTGTTTCTTATTTTGTTATGCAGTACGATTCTGGGAGGTGGATAGGAGGACTGCCTGGAAAAATAAAGTCTATTAAAACACATCTTGATGCAATTCTCTCATAATGATTTTCTGGATGCAAATATCAAACAACTTCAAACAATGGAAAACAGACCTGCAAATGGCACACAACAGAAAGAGCCCTGAAGGCTGGAAGACTGGTCCACACTAATTCTATTTCAGCTGCCAAAGTCATTTATGGGAAGTGTTCCCTGTGCAGAGCTCCTCCATGCATACAGAACAATTTGTAAAGATTCCTGTGATCCTTGGGATCCTTTCTGCTGGGTGATGACCTAGATACCTTCTTAATACATTTCTATCACTTCTAGCTTCCCAGCCTCCTGTTCTTGCCTTATGCTGCCCTGTTGTACTCATAGAAGTGAAATGTAAATGACATCTTAATCTGAGACATAGAAACATCTACAAATGACCTTGTGAATGCAAAGACTCCAGGCAGGCCCTATGAAGAACTCATGTCAAAAAGGCAAGAGGGAAAAGGAGGCTATGAGCGATCATAGGAGCTAAGATGTGACTGGTGTTACAAGTCATGGAAAGCATTTCCCATGGCACAATCCATATAACCACTGTCTATTTTAATGGCTGTCAATCACTGCAAGTAATTCTGGATATTTTAATGCAATAAACTGTCTGAAGCTACTTAATTAATGAAATCATTTTTCCAAAGGGACAAATTCAAGCCTTAGTTCATGCTTCCATGAGAGAACATATGTTTCCAACTGTAGAAACTAGAAGTGCTTTGAACCAGGTAAGGTCCGTGTATGAGTCCCATGTAGAGGGCAATGAGGAGAACATGGTAAATGAGTCGCTTGCTTCCTTTAACCTTTTCTTTAAGGGTTAGTATGACGTGAAGACCCTGGAGATACAAAATGTGGACCTGACAGAGAGAAAACACTCAGAGGAAGCAGGATAGTGTTCTATGACCACTCAAAGCAGCTGTGGCATCCACTGACCTTTCCCATATTTGGTCTGTAGTCAAGTAGGACACCTCCACTACAGCCATTCCATCTCCTGCCTGGCTGATGTCACCTTATTTCAGAGACAGCATGGATTGTTTGGCTAATACAGTTTGTTTCCCTCTCTCTCTGCGAGGTAAAACCAGCTCCTACTCCCCTGTCCCCTGTCATCTTGGTTTGTCATCATGGACCCTCCCCCAGCTGTTATTTTGGATCACATCTATTATACTGAGTATAGCCAGTACCTTTAGAGGGGGTTTCCTGGGGCTCACAGTAGTTGCTTTGGCCCAGGTAAGATGCAAGTCCCTGGCTGCTTTCTCCTGTGGGGATTGTAACATCAAGATTCAACTCCTAAAGCAAACAAGGGCTGTGACTTGATGAGGGATCCTGCTTGAGTCGCACCTCACATAGGCAGCCTTATCGGTGGATTCCCAGACTGGGAGGGTTTGAATTGGCAATGTTAATTGTTTGCTTTTTAATTGGATATAATTTTTAATATAGACATTTCCTTCTGCAGCAATCATTTTCGCAGGCTGACGCCCTGATCTCCTGTGCTTTGGAGGGGCTCTGTTGGCTTTCATGTGATTTGAAATGATTTGAAGTAAAGTTCAGTCAGGATAATTCCCAGTGTTGTGCCAAGATCCAGCTCACCCCTGTGCCATGTTTCTTCACACCATTACTATATCCTTTGCCCATAGCACCAGCCCTCTCTTCCCACAGGCTTCCTGAAAATTCTTCGTGTGGTTATGTGTATCTTCTTCAGCATCAGGCTGGATGCAAGATTTTCATATCATGGTAATCTGGGAAATGACTGTGCCTAATGGGCTGAGACCTTGCCAAGCGACATTATAGATCTGCACTACGGTCTGAGAATTTCTTCCAAAGATGTCTTTTCTATGAAATTGAATTTACCCCAGGCCATGAGACACCATCTGCAAACTGCACAGGTCACATAGGCATAAACCACGCCTTGTCTGGGGTTGACATTGCTGCAGATGGTGTCACATAACTGCAGGAATGAAGATACCTTTTCAGTGGCCACATATTACACGGTTACACAGCTGTTCCTCCTCATAGTTGCCATGTGATACAGTCCTGGTTCTCTGCAGCTCAGCAAGCTGCTCCTACAGCTGTTACTTAAGCAATTCATGGTTACTAATAGGTGGAAAACAGTCAGGCAGCTCAGTGGGGTACTGAGGGAGCACAGCCTGCCTGGGCTGACCCATCTTCAGGCTCCCAGGATGGTGTGCTGCTTGCACTCTCCTCTTGCCATGCTGCTCAGCTTGCAGGCATACCAACCCCCTGCAATTAAAAGTGCCACATCTTCTAGCAGCCACCTAAGCCACTATCCACAGAGTGAAGCTAGTCAGAAAGCAGCTCTTCCCTGTCAGGAGTCCTAAGAACTCAAAAGTAAGTGATGGTGAATGTCTAGAAATGGCCATGTGGTTGCCCCCCTTGCCCTGGTGGGTGTGTGAGCAGCCCTGCTCTGGGCCTTGCAGCATCGTCCTGCACTGCAGCACTGCAGCACTGCTGTGATCCCTGACTCTTTAAACAGTGGAAACTGAGGCAAACAAAGGCTGAGTAAGTAGACCAGTGCTACACAGCAAGCCTGTGTCAGAGCTGGGAACTGAACGCAGACTTTCTGACTCCCAGTCCTGGGCTTCAGCTACCCACTGAGCTCTGACGAGCGACAGAGTGAATCTCACCAGAGACATCAGATAACCACAGTTTAATTTGGTTTCTCTGTGCTCTGTACCCTAGGGAGATAGCAGACCTCTGGCCACAAAAGGCAAGTTATTGAGAGATTTACTGTTAATTCCTCCCTATGAGGTCCATCTTGTTATGTTTGGAGTTGCCATAGGTTTCTGTTTGTTTTGTCTGTTTTTTTACGTGTGGGGCTTGTGTATTTTATTAAGCCCTTGGCTAGTATCTTGTGCATGTTTAAGATTTTATAAGGGTTTCTTTCGAGGTTATTCATTATAGCTTTCAAAGGTGGCCTATTCTGCAGGCTTGCTATTGAATGCCAATCTTTGATAGACTGCTGTCTCACACAGGGAAGAAGACCGTTTCTCATACGTTCATAATTAGTCTTCCCAAAGGGTTCCCCAGATGCTTTTCATAGCTCCACACTCACGTTGACCTTGGACTTTGAATGCTCCATGGCTTGTTGAAGTACAGTCATCAGAGAGATGGACTGAGAGAAAAACCTCCTTTTATTTTCATCACTTAAAAAAGAAAAGCCATCCAAGACATACCCTGCTAGTGCCTCATATTTTTGGATCTGCTACTGATCTGCTGGAGACCATGGGGAAGAAAGTTGAGCTCTCTCTGTCTCATCTGGCTTTTTTCTCTGCCTTGTCTGCTGGTGCTGGGCAGCGGAAGGTTGTTAGTGACCTTCATTATTGCTCTAAGACTTTTCCTGTTCTTAGGTTTTTGTAGTTACATCCTTAAAAGTCCTCTTTCAGACATATGGCAAAATGAATTGGGTTGGGGAACAGACTTGGAGTGTGTAGAATATTCTCTTAGAAAGAGAAAATATCTGCTTTTGTAGTGCAACTGTATTTTTTGATTCAATGTATAGTATAACACACCTGAAATATTAAACATGTAGCATGGGTTTGCTCCTTGATTTAAATTCTGGAGAAACTTTCTGTTATTTTACTCCATATATAGAAGGAAGACAATGGCTTTCATTAGCAGCCTTTTGGGTTTTATTCTAACGGCAATTAATAAGATTTGGAAAAAAAACCCCACACCAACCCCAAACTCCTTACTTAAAAGGATATGAATTGATAACAGAAAGTTGATGTTTTCTCTAAGCCTGAAGACTAATTTGCTTGTATTCTTTTTGTGGATGTCCCTATGTTTTTCACCAAACACCCAGAGCTCTAAGAATGGGTGTCTGCTGATATTTTTTCAGCTGCTTCCCCCTCGTGGTAAATATGAAAACCCTCTTTTTATGGAAACACTGTAAAGCTGGCCAAAGCTCAGCACTTGCTTCTCAATAGATGATGATGATGATGATGATGATTTAGGGTTTTAAAATGCTGAACAAATATGAATTAAAGCAAGAACACATCAGCTCTTTCCAGGACCAGGGTTCCCAGGGCTGGGGAGCGAGTCCCTGCCCTGCTGCAAGGGTACTTGATGTACAGAAGAGAGGTTTCTGCAGTAACCTTCAGGCCTGTCTGAAGTGAGAGGAAAGAGGGAAAGGCAAGAGCATAGTTTTGAGAAGTAAAAAAGCCAGTTGCAGATGTTACACCAAGTTCTGTGGGGTATCTGTGATTTTTTTTTATTTAATGAGAGGAGCCATTTACATCATACTCAGGTACCACACTATCCAATTCAGCCTCGTTAACCACTACCTCCATTCCCATCCTTTGATAGAGAACACAGAAACCATTCCCTTCGTCTATGGGCCACCTCTGTGAAATGTCTGTAAAATGTCCATAAATGTCCACAAAACGTCCACTGAGTTCATTTAGTCCGTGATTTCAGCTCCATCCTTTATGGTGGTTGCTCAGGACAGCAGAGGTGGTGTCGTGTGTCAAGTTACTGGGCACGAAAGCCAGCTTGGGTCAGGTCACTGGGCATTTGCACTGCTTCTTGTAAGGCTTATGCTCTGTTGTGTCAGGTGGCTCCTGCCACGCTAATTCCTGTAATGTGCAACTCAACTCATGGGTTACAACAACTTACAGCTATATCCATTACAATATCCACCCCTGGTCACTACAGGTCAGATCATGGGGTTTAACACTGCAGTGAACTCCTCCCCTTGTCTTTGCTCTGGCTTGGACTTGTCCACAGACTGCAGTCCCTCGGGGATGCATCTACAAGCCACAGTCTCTCCATGGGTATGCCTGTGGCTTATCCACAGTCACTTTGAGGTGCACCTGCTCCAGTGTGGCCTTCTTCACGGGCCACAATCCCTTCAGAGATATACCTGACTCCATACAGACATAACCACAGCCACAGATGCTTCGGGGTGTCCTACTGCTGCACAGCCTCATCCACAGGTCACAGTCCATTTGACTTGAGGTCACACTGGAGCTCCAGCCTGGCCAGTACAGCAGCACGGAAACACCAGTGATGGCCTGGCCATCACAATGTTCCCATGCCCAGCACAGGAGACGATAAGCAGCACAGCACTACAGCAAGAAGTGAAAGCAGAGAACAGCCACGAACAAGCGCTAGACTCTACTATACAGAAAGGAAATCAATCCTGTGGCAAGCATACAAGGCTGCCATTTAATAGCTAGACAGCTACAACAGCTATAAATTTGATGCAGTCATTATCTTTGGGGCCCTTATTTGGCACCAAAAAGGACTGACATAGTTTAACCCCATCTGGCAACTGAGCCCCAAGGAGCTGCTTGGTCCCTTCTCCACAGTGGGATGGTGAAGACAATCAAAGAGGGGAAATGAGAAAACTCATGGGTTGAGATAAAGACAGTTTAACAGGTAAAGCAAAAGCCAGGCACACAATCAAAGCAAACAAAGGAATTCATTCCCCACATCCCATGGGCAGGCAGGTGTTCAGCCATCTCCAGGACAGCAGAGCTCCATCACACCTAACGGTGACTTGGAAGACAAACACTATAACTCCGAATGTCCCCCCCTTTCCTTCTTCTCCCCCCAGGCTTTATCTGGGGAGCAGGACATCATACATTATGCAATATCCCTGCTGTCTCGGCTGTGTCCCTTCCCAACACCTTGTGCACCCCCAGCCTCCTCGCTGGTGGGGTGGGGTGAGGAGCAGAAAAGTCCTTGGCTCTGTGCAAGCCCTGCTCAGCAGAAATGAAACCAGCACTATTTCCAGCACAAATCCAAACCACAGCCCCATATTAGCTACTATGGGGAACATCATCTCCATCCCAGGCAAAACCAGCTCATTTGCCTCTCTCCAGAGTCATCATTCTCCTGCTCTACGTGGGTTACAAATACCAATTCCTAGGCTTTATGGTTTTTTTCATGCTGATATGGAAAGAAAAATGTTCACTACAGCCTGGAAGATGAAATATTCAGCAGCCACACTGAATAATGGTCAGTTTAAGTGAGAGATGAGTGTTTCCTCCACAAGGAAAAAAGATGTAAAGCTATATTCCACCAGGTAATTTGTAACCCAAAACTTGGTTGTTTGCAGTCAAATAAGAGTGTTTAGGTACATCTATATCACACACAGAGCAGCCTCTTCACCATGGAGCAGTCACCATTCCTGAGACAGTCATTTTCCCTGAGCTCGTTGTCCTTTTAGTCTATAAAGATTTTATATAGTGCCTGAGACTTCTTTGGTTTTCTAAAAACAAAGCATATTGCTTCATTTCCTCTGCAACATGATCCTCTAAAGTGGTGGATGGACTAGAAAGGATGAGTGGTTAAGGCTGGAGATGATGACAAGAGAAATGGGATCATCTCCTGGTTTTACCACAAAGTCTGTGTGGTGGGGAGGAAGCTGCTCATATATTCTGAGCTTTTAGTGCCTTGTGTGCTAATTAGAGAAAAGGGCCAGTCCTTCTCTTCATCCCTTGTGTCTTTCCCACTTAATGTAATGAGAAACTTTCTTCCACATTGTGTATCTACACCAAGGTCCCCGGTGGGGCTGGGGCCTGCAGGGACTGCCATAATGCTAATAACAAATTGAAGACATTTAAAACTGGGACGGCTATCCAGGCTTATGCCATACCTCACTAATAAGTGTCCCCATAACCAGTGACAGTTGTCATAAGTAACATCAGTTGGCCTTATCCTTCCCGATACATCCCTGCTTTGAGGCCCAAAGTTTCCTTATTGAGAAGACGAAGTGGCCTGTAGCCACCAGGTGTCCCCCTTCTCCATGATTTGGAGAACTGGGCCATCCCACCAAAACCCAGCTTTGGCTGTGAACTTGAGATGCTGCTTGTAATTCTGACCTCAAGTGATGGGCAGCCCTCAACACGGTCCTGGTATGAGAACGACAGTTTTAATGTGATCACAAACTTACATCCCACAGAGTGAGAGACCACTAGCTGCAGAGCACTAAAGCTGTATAGAAATGTAGAAAGGCTGATTCTTTCCTCCAAAGAGTTTTATTTTGTTCGGGAATCAGCCACTGTGACATGTTAACAGTCTGACGATAAGGTTTTTGCCAAGTGGTGAGGGTACAACTATTCAGGCATTTCAATGTCTGGAGATGTTTACAACGGCAGTTCAAAGGATTTAACTCTACCTCAGCCCATGCAGGGATTTCTGGGATTTGTCTCTTTATGTACAAACCCCTCAGCTTTCTATTGAAGTGCAGTTCCTTAATTAAAAACAGACCAGAGGAAAAAAAGCAAAACAACCCACAGGGGCTAACATGCTTATTTTTCCATCCTGATTATCAGAGAAGGGCCCTGGGTTGCGTGCAGGCTCAGGTCTCTGGCCTAATCCTTCTCTATTAATGTCTCTGGATCAGGAGACATGAGCCTGGGTTTCTGATAGTAGTGCAGGAGAGCAAATCTCCTCCCTTAACAGATTCACAGAATTGTAGGGGTTGGAAGGGACCTCCAGACATCATTGAGTCCAACCCCCCACCAAAGCAGGCTCCCTAGGACAGGCTGCACAGGCAGGTGTCCAGACAGGTCTCAAATATCTCCAGAGAAGGAGACTTCACACCTCCCTGGGCAGCCTGTCCCAGAGCTCTGTTGCCCTCACTGTGAAAAAGTTCTTACGCATGTTGGTGCGGAACTTCCTGTGCTCCAACTTGAGGCCATTGCCCCTTGTCCTGTCCCCACGGACAACTGAAAAGAGGTTGGCCATTTTCCTTTGTCTCCCACACTTCAGATATTGATAAACATTGATCAGATCCCCTCTCAGTCTTCTTTTCTCAAGGCTGAACAGCCCCAGTTCATTCAGCCTTTCCTCATAATGCATCTTATCATCTTCAAAATGTCCTTGCAAATGGTTTGCTTTCAGCAAAATTAAACTATTGTTTAGTGTTTATACGCTGTATATACGCTGTATAAACAGTGTATATACGCTGTATGCGTGAGAACAGTCCAGTTAGTTCCAAGGAAATGTTTTTGCAACTGCAATGATGTAACCCATACCCTGAGGGCTGCAAAGCTCACAGAGAAAGGGAGGAGGAAGGGTGCAGGGGGTGCAGGGAAAGGCCTCTGGCAATGCTACATGTGTGCTTCATTTGCCATGTGAGGGCACTGTAGAAAGTAATGAGTGGGCTTTGAGAACTGGGATAAAAGGTGGAGGAAAGTGTGGAGAAGGGTGGGAAACAGACTAAGCAAATGTGGATGTAATGAGAGGCTAAAGAGGAGGAGAGACAACCCAGGAGACCAGAGGTGTAGGCCTCCTTGTATAAACTGAAATGCAATATTTGTGGGCAGTATTTTATTCTAACTTTGAGAATGACCACTACCAGGTTAACACCCATGAACAGCAAAGCATTTTAGGTCAGTGGGACACTTCTCTTTTTGCATTTGCATGTCCATGGCAGATCAATCACTTCCTGGGATAATTTTTTCCATTTCTCATCTACAAACCAATAGCTCAGCAATGGCTATTACCTGTTTCTCTCAGTGAAGAGGCTTAGTGTGAGATTAATCTCCCACTGTTCCAGCAAGCTCACTGGCAGGCAATGAATCATCTGGGTTCCCTCTACACTCCACAGAGAAAACACAGAGATTTTAAGTATGTGCTTAACCATAAAGAAACAGGCTGTTAGCTCTTACTTTGCACATGCAGTCAACACTTTGCACAGTGGTTACTGAAGGGATTTAAACCAATATGAAATGTTTTTACTAGATATTTGCAAGTAAACTGTTCCTCTCACAGCCTCATGGTAGGTCTCTTGATTGACATCAGCATAGTGTCTTCTGGTTGTAGATTAAGTGCTCATACCTATGTAATGCATAAATTATGTATAATGAGAAACTCAGAGCACAATTTTCTGTAGTATGAGGTAGACAGCACATATTACAAACTTTAGCATTGTAGACTTAACTAGAATGGCTTTTTGAAACAAGAGTTAATACAAGAGGCTTTGGTTTAGAAGAATTGTTTTATTACTGATTAAAAAAAAAAAAGAAGAAAAATAGATTCCAATGTAGCAGTTTGTGAGAGGAGAGAAATACGGTCCTATTTCATGAAGTTCAGAATTGTTGTAAGATATAAATACTAGGACTAGAAACAGTAACTTAATTTCTTCCCATGCATCTACCCACACACCTATATTAATAAAAATAGAGTGACGACAAATTATAGTTTGGACTAGAAAGACAAAAAAAATAGGGATATTCTATTTTTCCTGAAGTTTTTATTGTACTGCTCCTGGAATTATACTGGAAAACAGAAAGGGCAAAGCCATGACCTACTGTTGTAGAATTTTACTCACTGAGGTTTTCACTCTAGTATCAGGCATCAGTCAATGAGGCTGGAAGCTGGTCTTCTTACATAGTGAAGGCATAAAAGGGGCACATTTGCAGTGTGATTTTGCCACTTTAGACAAATTCAAAGCAGATTAAATGCAAGGAGCGTGCTGCTGTAATGAAGTCCTAGAGATGAAACAGTTTTGGTTACAAAGTGGTTACAAACAGGTCTACTGGGTATATGTGCTGTACAGGTAAGACTTGCTATCATCAACATCACTTACTGAATTTGCACTTAGCCAAGAGCTAAGTTCAAGCGAATGGACAAACGAATGAATGAATCAATCAGTCAGTCAATCAATCAATGAATAAAAAGTTTCTAACCAGCTTACATTTTAGGGCAGTCCTTGACCAGTACTAGCAAAGGAAGGGTAAATTTATTCAGAGAGTATGGGATGAACAAGTCAACCAGCATATTTTGTGCTTGTTCCATCAACATATCATATTCAATACATATGCACCCCTACATTGAATGTGAAGTTCTCTGAAAGGCTCTGATGGGAAAATTAATTGCTGACATTTGAATTATTTCATTTTGTTCAATCAGAGTAAGTTAATGTTGATTGTTTGAGCAAATCACAGCCCTAAAACAGGCAAGTTCAGGGTTGTATCACTGGAGTTTACTTACATGAAAGTCACAGGTTTTTAATTAAATCGGTGTTATGACCTTTTGCAGGAACAGGATGAAATTGGCCCAAAGACTACGATAGTAACTGGACATACTAAAATAAAACAAATATAAATTAATATAACAAAACTGATACCAGATGAAAAGCTGTATCAACTGAGTTGAGGTAAAAATACCCACTGAATTATTATGCATGTAGTCTGGAAAACAAAGGCAGACTGGGTCAGATCTTTGGCTACTTTTGATCAGAGGAAACATTTGTATTCCTCTCAAACAGGTATTTCTCCTGCTGAAGTGCTACAGCATTGTGAGAAGACATTGAAGTTGCAACAGCTCTGGTGTTAATAAAAATAGCTAGTAAGGATTTGAACACTGTAGCACTTTTGTGAAGGTTGTAGTGCTTACAGCAATACAGCTCCCTTCTCTCGAGGTGGGTTGAAGATGTGTAGATCATGTAGAGCTGCACTGAGGAAGGTTGTTGGGGGCATTTTGGCACTGGATGTACCATAGTTTCAAGTGCTGGGGAAATGTCTATGGACAAAAGGAGTTGCTTGAGTTAGAATTGAACCCATATGCCACAGTGCACACAGTCCTCTTTTCAAAGGAAGTGATGGATGAGCCACAAGAAGTGCCTCAGCAGGAAGCTGGGTTTATGTCTCTTTGAAAATATTGGAGATTAAACTCCTGCCTGTAGAGGGGAAGAAACCCACAAACTTAAGAGTAATGCATGGTCTTAGTGGGGCTGTAGGTTCATATCCCAGATAAGCTCTTCAACTTGTCTGAAAAGGGAAAGCTACTTGAAGTGCTTCTCTCTGGTGCCCCTGCTTTGCTCATATGATCCAATAAAAGAAAAACATAAGGAATTATATGAAAATCCAGGTAACATGAAAGGAAAGCAAAGGCATGAAGTGGAAGCAATGCAATAACAATAAGCTTATGCACATGTTGACTGCATTCCTTTCTAATTACTCCTGGCTCAGGATTAACGGGATCTTATTAATCCAAAAACTATTAAAATTTGGTCAGACAATCAGGGGCTGCACTGCTCAGTAGCTTGTGCGTTTCTTGCGTATCAAGAGGCATGGAACTTGCAAGATGATCCTGAGAAATACTCAATAGCTTGCACTATGCTAGAAAAGCAGTGCACAAACCAGCCTGAGTCTCAGGTGGGGGTGGGGAGACGATAGAGTTGTGGGGTGAAAGTAGTTTTAAATAGTCTTTTCTCCCTCTTCCCTAGATTCTAAACTGCTCCTTAAGTGATTCTCAGCCAGAGAAAGGAGTCCTTCCCTCTTGCTCATTGCCTAGGACATAAGGTTGCTGGGATGCTAAACCAGGAAGGACTCTACGAACTCCCTACATTAGAGAGAGATGGAGCTGTTGGAACAAATCCAGAGAAGGGCCATGAAGATGACCAGAAGAATGGGGCACCTCTGCTGTGAAGACAGGCTGAGAGAGTTGAGCTTGTTCAGCATGGACAATGCTCCAGGGTGACCTTCCAGCAGCCTTCCAGTGCTCAAAGGAGTCTACAAGAAAGCAGAAGAGGGACTGTTTGTCAGGGAGTGTAGCAACAGGACAAGGGGCAATGGGTTTAAACTGAAAGAGGCCAGATATAAGGAAAGCATTTTTATTATGAGGCTGATAAAACACTGTCACAGATTTCACAGAGAGGTGGTAAATTCTCCATCCCTGGGAACACTCAAGGCAAGATTGGCCAGGGCTCTGAGCAACCTGATCAGGTTGAAGATCTCCTTGCTCATTGAAATGGGAGACGTTTAAAGGGCCCTTCCAACCCAAACCTTTTGTGCTGGTTTTGCATGGGATAGAATGTCTTTTCTATATAGTAGCCTGTACAGGGCTCTGTTTCGGATTTGTGCTGGAAACAGGGCTGGTAACACAGAGATGTTTTCATTCCTGCTGAGCAGGGCTTGCACAGAGTCAAGGACTTATTGCTCCTCACCCCACCCCACCAGCAAGGAGGCTGGGGGTGCACAAGGAGTTGGGAGGGGACACAGCTGGGACAGCTGACCCCAACTGACACAAGGGATATTGTATAACATATGATGTTGTGCTCTCCAGATAAAGCCTGGGGGGAGAAGAAGGAAAGGGGGGGACACGTGATGGCCTTTGTCTTCCCAAGTCACTGTTAGGTGTGATGGAGCCCTGCTGTCCTGGAGATGGCTGAACACCTGTCTGCCCGGGAAGTGGGGAATGAATTCTTTGTCTTGCTTTGCTTGTGTGTGTGGCTTTTGCTTTACCTGTTAAACTGCCTTTATCTCAACCCATGAGTTTTCTCATTTTCCCTCTTCTGATTCTCTCCCCCATCCCACTGAGGGACAGTGAGCAACTGGTTGTGTGGTGCTCAGTTGTCAGCTGGGGTTAAACCTCACCACTGCTGTATGATTCTGTGATGAGGAATTAACTGGTGCATGGGCAGTATGTGTGCATCCATACATGAGCATGTGCCTGATGAGGGTCAAGACCACTCTTGTTCCAGGTGTCTGAAGAGTGTAAAGCAGGCAGGGATGTGTTGCTGACAATAGCAATGACTGAAAACAGATTTATCATTGGCACAGGTGGTAAGGAAAGCCATGCATGAGCCCAGGTGAGAACCCAAGATCTATTTAACCTTACCTGAATCAATATAGGGTTTAGCACCACAACCTCATGCTTTCCAGGATTACTTAAAGCTACCAAAAAACCCTTCAGTTGTTGATGCTTGCTCACACTTTGCTTTGGACTCCATTGGCTGAAATTGGCATTTAGTTTTCTACATGTAGACACCAATTTTAGGAGACTTATCCTGGAGCGGAGTTCCACCCTATGCTTATCTCAGGACTTGCCAAACTAGAGGTTGCTAGCTCCTAGAGAGATGGAGGACACTAGGTCAACTATGCTCAGGTTTTTCCTTCTGCTGTTTTTATTCAAGAGATAGCTGTTTCCTACCACATGGTTATGGGTCAGTGGGCATAAGTACTGCTCTGGTATCTCTGACAGCGTGCGCCACACACCGAGCTAAGCTTGGGTCCATAGACTAGGCAGCTGAAGGTCCACGGTTGTTCTTATGACCTATTTACACAATCCACATGATTTAACATTTGTCAAACCACCTCCCTACATTCCTTGGGGATATTGCTGTACAGTACCTACCACAAGCAGGGGCATAGGCTGCTGTTACGAGGCAGAAATGTTGCAAGGCAAAATTACCTCGTTAGTACTTCAGACCCAACCCCAAATTCCAGGTCACAATTATTCTTCCCCAACACCTCTATGCTTCAAGGCACACCGCATCCAAACCTCACTTTTTTTACCTCATCCTATCTCCCAGGCTAACTTACTCCAGAAGAAACCTCCCTTCTAATGTCTGCCACAGAAACAACTCATCCTTTCCTGCCCCAAGACAGTGTACTTGTTAGGGCAGCAGTTACAATGAGGGACACTAAGAACATCATAAGGGGCGGGGGGAGGGGGGCATTTGATTTTAGGAGTCTGCAGACTCTTTTTCTTTCTGTTGCTTTTAGCTGTTTAAAAGTTGGTAGTTTGAGAAAAACAACTCTAGGAAAAAATATTTTTGAATGACATAAAGTTTATTTACTTAGGAAAGTTATATTACAATATATACAGTTTCTATTTACATATATCCCTTTCTAAGAAATGAAGCACCATATGATACAGTCAGTGTTTTAGAGGATTTTACAGAAATTTTGGTTTTGCATCCAAATAGTTCTATCTACAGACACACATTGGTTAGAGCCAAGTTCTAAGAAGTTGACTTCAGTGGGTTTTGCTAGTGAAGTGACTGTGCTAGTGACTGCTAGTGAAGTTACCAGATAGAAATGTAATTGCTATTTGTTATGCTTCAGCACATGACATCATAGCTATGTCATTTCTAGGGCTATGTGCAAATTTAACCCTCAGAGAAAGTGAGAGGTAAAGATAGAAGGTATTTTATAAGACACAAGAAAGCAACACTTCCATCAGTAAGATTTTTACTGTCATCAGAACCGAGTTTCATTAGAACAGAAAAAGAACACTGCTTACGTGTTTATATGCACCATGCAAAGTGACATTAAGAACCTGGAAGCTTTTGTGATACAGTATCATGCATTCCCTAAGGAATCCATCTACAGAGCTTGTGGCACAATCCCCTTAACTCAAGGAGAAAGACTATCTGTTCACTTTGTAATCTTTATGCCACCGTCATGAAAAAAAGAAGGCTTTGTCCAAGGTACAAAATTTCCTTCAAGCAAATAAAAGATATTTGAAGGGGGGAAATGCAAAATGAGGTATTTAATAAACTATAGGAAAAAAGGGAGCGCCTAGACTGTTTTGAAAAACACCTTAGATATTTTAAATATGCAATTGTTACATTCACCTGATTGTGGGTCAAGTTTTGTATAAACTGTTCGTACCTTTTGTGCTACCTAATTAATCCTTTTCATATTTTTGCTTCACTAGACGTCAGATCCAATGGCTGGAAGAAAGCATTGTTACTCTGGGGACAGTTATTATGACAGACACAGGTGCTGATCGACATCATCGGCTTCTTCAGGACTTTGCCCTGCGGACAGCGGAACTCAATCTGAATGGTTTTGGTGTTGTGTGGGGTGCAGCAGCGCCCGTCGCTGCAGAGCCCGCAGTAGCGGGGTCTGTATGCCTGCACACTGGTGCAGTTCTTGTATTCAAAGCGAAGAGCTTTCAGGGACTTCTTTGTGCGGACACATTTCTTCCCTTTCTAAGAGAAATATGAAGACACGTTAGCTACATCATTGCCTAAGACAGAAAGCAGTTAAAAAATTGACATGCAAGGACACTCTGAAAACTTGAATTTGTTGTCTTTGCTCATTCAACAGCAATAAAACTCTGCAGCTACTTCATTAGTTCCTTACAGATAACTCCTGTAAGATCTGCCCTTTGACACCAGTGTGTTACTGGGCCAGCAATAAATGACAAATAATTAAAGCCCACTCTGGACATCCACGACAAGCCCAACCACAATTCATTATGAAACTATACTGGAAAATTTCTGTAGCTAGTGTAGTTCCATGAGAGAATCACGAAGCCAAGAGCTTTAAAACAGACTTCAGAAGTCATTGCCAATTCTTGTGACCCAAGGCAGAATCAGCTTTATCCATGTTGTTCCTAACAGACAGTTGTCTAACTTGTCCTTGAAAGTCTTCAATGAGAGACTCCACATCTGACCCAGACAATCCTAACAGTTCACTATTCTTACTGCATGGAAGCTTTTCAATCCTATCTTGATTTTTCTGCAGTCTAAATTCAACATTTCTTCTTGTATCCCTCAAGGACTCAGAACAGCCTGCAGTATCTGAGCGCAGTTATAAGAACACACCTCTGTTCTCTTGCATCCAGAAAAAGTTCAGTTCAATCAATCTTATATAAGCAGATTATGTTTTCTAGACCTATGATAATTCTTGTTAGTCTCCCCAACTCTTCCCAAATGTTTCATATCCTTTTCAAAACACTGTATTTAAAACTGCACAGAGCATTCAGCAAAAAGCCTTAGCAATGCTTTCCAACACTCAGAATATTACATTAACTGATGGTCCTTTAACCTAGCTATGTTATTCTCCCTGACAGCAACACATTATACAAGTGTAGAAAGCAGGAAAATGGTCAGCTCCCTTAGAGACACACTGATTGCACCTGAAGTGTCAGTGTTGGATCTGCTTTTGGAAATATCACCATTAGGATTAAGATAAGGTTCAATTCACCCAAGCAGATTTTGCAGGATTTCAGATGCTCAATGGACTAGAACTCTGGCATAGCCATCTGCACGGTTGGAGCAGCTGTGAGGCATACATACAAGTAGTATGATTGCCATTTTGTGGGAGAAGTCAGACTGTGTGAGCTGTCAAAACAGTCTGCCCGTATGATACATCTGATCAGTTTGGGATCAGTTCAGGATCAGTTCATAGAATTGTTTGGGTTGGAAGGGCCCTTTAAAGGTCATATAGTCCAGCTGCCTCTTCAATGAGCAGGGACATCTTCAACCTGATCAGGTTGCTCAGAGCCCCATCCAACTTGTCCTTGAATGTTTCTAGTGATGGAGCATCTACCACCTCTCTGGGAAACCTGTGCCAGTGTTTAACTAGGCTCATCATTAAAAACTTCTTCCTTATATCAAGCCTTAATCTACCTTCTTTCAGTTTAAACCCATTGCCCCTTGTCCTCTTGCTACACTCCCTGACAAGTAGTCCCTCTCCAGCTGTCCTGTAGGTCCTCTTCTGGTACTGGAAGGCTGCTGGAAGGTTTCGCTGAAGCCTTCTCTTCTCCAAGCTGAACAAGCCCAATTCTCTCAGCCTGTCTTCACAGCAAAGGTGCCCCATTCCCCTGATCATCTTTCTGGCCTCCCCTGGACGCACTCCAACAGCTCCATGTAATTCCTGTGCTGAGGACCCCAGAGGTGGGTGCAGTACTCCAGGTGGGCTCTCACAAGAGCGGAGTGGAGGAACAGAATCACCTCCTTTGATTTGCTGGAGGTGCAGCACAAAGCTACTGAGCAAACAGCACAAGCCTAAAAACATACTGCTTACCAAAAACACTGGGCTTGTTGAATGTACACTCAAAGGTCTATTAATGTACACTTGCATCTGGAACATTCTAGACCATAATACTGCAACCTTGGAATTCCAACTGAAGAGACCCTGCTCCCTTTGCAGCATACCTTATCAGATGGTTCTTCATTTTCACAAGGTCTTATCATGCAAAGCCGTGTCTGCTTCACCATCTCACACTGTTGATTTCTGTTGGTAACACGGGTGGAAAAGCCCATTCCACAGCTTTTGGAACAAGCACTCCATTCTGTTGTCTGCTCAATACAGTTGGCACTTGAATCCGACACATCGATCCCGAGTGTGGCCTCTTGTCTGTAGGCTGGAGACAAAAACCACGCAGAACTTTACCACAGGAAGAACTCTTGTGAAAACCCAGTATCTGATTGAACTCTACCACATCTGGGAAGAAACACAAGGCAAAGAAAGATCCAAAATGCACACGCTTTTGATAGGATTTAAGGATTTTAAAAACTGCCTTTTCTGGTAGCCCTGGATGGCAGCTTCCTACATCTAAAAATAACAGAAAGGTGCGTATCAATGTTTAATCAGCAAAGCATTAAGATTCAGCTCACTCAAGTTCACAACTGGAAGAATTACTGCCAATTTTTTAACTAGTTTAGAACTCTGTAACTCTTTACTTCTCCGTCATTCCAACAGAAATACATCAAAAATCTGTTATAAAGCTACCTCACAAACTAGGTATGAGAGAGGCCGAATGATTTATCTAAACCAATACGCAGCACAGAAGTCAAGTCGTTCACTCCGATACTCATACAGTCACCCAGTCTTGTCAGTTATTGACAGATTATAGCCAGGGTGATGGCAGGGAGGCAGGAAGTAGCCATTTCCAGGAGTTACCACAGCTACTCAAAGCCATAGCCAACTCTGATCATCCTGCTCTCATGGCAGTGTTAAGCTGTATTATACAAACACTGCTAACTGTACAGACTGGTCTAGCGGTTATCGTAAGAGCAAACAGAATGAGGCAACACAACTGAGCCATCAGTCACAGCTCACACCGTTAAGCTCCTCTGCAACAGCATTTCTGCAGCTTGCATGGTGAAGCTCCCAAAAGGTGACCTCCCAAGAGGGATGGTCATTCCTAGAAAGAATGCAGATAATCCATCTGTCAGCGTTTTACAGATTAGCCTGTCACTGACAGACAAATCAAAGAAAAGGTGAGATAGAAAGGTGAAAAGCTTTTTGTTTACACCTTATGTGCCTTACAACTTCATAGCCCTCTGAAAAGTTGTTAGAGCTTTTCTTCCTGGATCCTTCCTTACTTGTTTTTCAAATGGATTCGCTGAGTTTCAGCATAAATAACTGCTTAAGACCACAAAGAGCAGTGACTGGAGAGTCCTCAAATCTCAGCAAAAGTAGCTTTTTATTTGTGCTGAACTAATAGTCTAATTTAAAGGGCATGAAGTCAAAATTCAGTAAGACAACGGGGGAAAATAATATATATATATACATTATGAATTCCACACTTTGGAATGGGTTGGGTTTTTAAGACACACACTGCATTTATAACTCCAAGTACGTTGTAATGCTTTTGATGCCAACAATAATGGTGAGAGAGAGGAGTTTCTTGGCATTTTAGCTACCATGATGACCACTTGTAATAGCTGGGGAATTTAGGAGAAAAAAGTCTCTTGTAGGCTAAGCTATCAGCATAGCGTTTATGATGTTTATGATGTAACATTTTTGCACAGCAGCTAGAAAGACTGCAGCTTTGGTTTAGGAGGGGGTTTGATGGATTGATGAGCTTGCCCCTGTTTCATTGCACTCACTACTCTGTACCGGATAAACAAGGATACCAGAACCGGGAACTAACTCAAGTTAGCCTGCCTTTAAAACTGCTATGCACATTCACCCCCTGAGTATCTTTTATGTATTGAGCTTTTCCCATACTCATAACCACTGGCACACTTCCTGGCGAATCTAGATGAGAAAAGAGACCAGAAAAAACCCAACTGCACAAAGCGATGTGTCTTAGATACAGCATCCCCACGGATATTTCCAGTATGATATCACAGCAGTATGACTGCGATAGTTTCCTCACCAGCCATAGCAAAACCTCCCAAAACCACTTCATCTTTAGGGTCGCAGACCCACTTCTCACAGCACTCTCCAGGGACTTCAATTTTTCTGGGGAAAGGGCAGTCGGGGCCGGGGAGCAGCAGGTCCAGGTTGCAGCGGGGCAGACAGCCGATCTGCCCGTCTCGGCAGGTGCACTGGTACTTGCAGCTGGGCTGGAACGTCTCCCCGTTGCGATAAATCATCCCGTCAAACACGCAGTTGTCTCCCTCCAGCACTGGTGAGAAAAGAGAACGCGTTTCCCTGAGACAGAGCACACTCGGCACCCTCCCCGTGCCTCCCACAGCGCGGCGGCAGACGTCCCGCCCGTCCCGCAGTGGGCCACCCAACCCCTCCGTGGCAGCGAGAGCGGCCGTCCCGTCGCGGCGCGGGCAGTCCTGAGGGAGAGCCGCTTCGCCGGAGGGACGGCGGGACGGGAGAGGGACGGCGACGCCCTCCAGCGGGCACCGCGGCGGACTGCGGACCGGGAGGGTCTCCCCACCACCCGGGGAGCGCTGCCAAAGGCGAGGTACGCCGTGCCGGCCTCCCAGCCGCGGTCCCACCGGCCCGCCCGGCGCCACCTACCCATGCAGATGCCGGCAGCACCGCCGCCGTCCTCGGGCCCGCGGTCGCAGTAGAGGCCGCTGCTCTCGTCGCAGGGCAGCAGCAGGGAACAGCTCTCGCCGCGCTGCCGAGCGCACACCAGGCAGCAGGAGCAGCCGTCCAGCACGGCGGGCACCCCCGGGGCGCAGCGCGGCGGCTCGGCTGGGCAGCGCCCACCACAGGGCCGGGGACACGCCGGCTCCCGGCCGTTCACCTGCGGGGACAAAACGACCCCGAGGGCCAGGTCACAGTGCCGGCCAGGTCACAGGGCTGGGCCGGCCGCCGACTACCCCCACCCGCCGGCCCCGCCAGGCCCCCAGCACTTGCCTCGCACAGCCGGAGGAGGAGGAGGAGCAGCAGGGCAGGCAGGCCCTGCCCGCTGCCCGTCGCCATGGTCCCAGCCACCGCCTCCCGCCGCGTCGCTCCGCTCTGCGGGCAGAGCCATTGCAGTCGTTTATATAGCGGCCGTTGGGACCCCCCCTCCACCCCCTTCCCCCCCTTCCTCGGCGGGCAGCGCGGGACGGAGGCGGGGAGCTGGAACGGGGCCGGACGCTTCACTCCCCCCTCTCCTCTCGACACCTGCCTCGTCGGCGCCGAGCTCCGGGCGGCAGAGGCAGGAGTCCTCTCGTCGAGGGCGTTACATGGAGAAGGGAGCGGAGCCTCGAGGGGAGAGCCGGCCCCGCCCCGGGTGTCGGGTCGGCTGAGCGCCTGAGGCGAGGGGCTCCCCTAGACGGCGGCTGCCGCCCTCAGCCCGTCCCTGCGGCCCCGCTTAACCCGCACCGCTGCCCGCAGGCATCTCCCACACGAGCTGTGCAGCCGGTTATGGGGACGCCGCCTCCCTGCTGTTGAGGGGCTCCACCACGGTTTCTGCAACTGGCCGCCCCAAGCTCAAGCACCTCTCGGGGCTACACTGCTTCTCACCCTGGCATGAGGCATTGTGGAGGCCCCGGGAGGACAAAGGACCGTGGGGGTGAGGTGTGCTCCCCAGTAAACGCTTCAGTTTCAAGCCCCAGGCACTGCTCGCTGACAGAGCAGCTCGGGTGTATCGGCTGGTGGGGAATTGGGAGCCTCCTGGGCGGTGTACAGCATGATGAGCTGCACCGGTAACAGACTCCCCGGTGCTCACATAGCGTGCAACCATGGGAGATGCAAAGCTGACACTCAAAGCCTTGGGAGTGCTTTGGAGAAGCAACTCTGGTGCTCTGTGTTGTGCAGTTGTTTCACTGTGTGCAGGACAGATTTAGGGCAAGCATAAGGGAGACTAAATCTGTTAACGGGTTTTATTTGTTGGGAGCTGCCTTCTGCCCAAGGCAGGCCTGCTTGGGTCTTGCTAGGACACACATATTCTCTATTCCCGGTTGTCTGGGGCACATAATATGCACTGGATTCTGTTGTGGCTTGTTAAAGAGAAAATATTTGAAAAATAAACAAAAGTTGTAGACAGGCTAGTGAAAACAAGATGCCTTTTAAGCTTAAGACATGACACAAGTGGTACTCATGAATTTACAAGGCTGCTGTAGCTCTAAGCCAAAGCAATACTCGGCACAAACCCAGAAATCACCAGATATAAATTTTGTTTTGGATAAAAGTCACCATTCCTTTCTTGAAGGAGCAGGGTTTCTGGAGAAGCTTGTCATTCTGGGCAAGGCAGACTTCACTGGTGCAGCAACACGTAATCTCTGTTGACATACTGGACCTTCATTTTCTCATTCACAAACAGCAGAATGAGCCAAGGGGAACATTGAGTTGCTAAAGCCTTATTAATGGCTTGGTCATGGGTTTGAGGTTCAACCATCCTATACCTTATAGGTCATCTCACCTTCCTTATCTCCTTTTTTTCTTTTTTTTTTTTTTCTTGCTTCTTTGCCTCTTGCTCCTGAACTAGGCAGTCAACACAAAGCTACTTTTTGCAGTACCGTGCTTGTGAACAAAATGACTGATGCTCTTGGCCAAGTGTTATGATTTACTAAAGAGAAACATGAATCTTCCTGTAGTTTTCCCAGAAGCCAGGTTGTAAGCCAGACGGGCACATACAAGATCTGTTTTTGCCTGTCCCTTCATATGTGAATCTGATGAGATTTTCAGTGCCAGTAATCATTCACAGACACTGAACATTACATTCCCTTTCAATGAGATTACTTCACACCACTCAAGTATCTCCTGGTCTATAAAAATTTTCACCACATAAAATTACAGAGAGAATCAAAGAAACTAAAAGGATATTTACTGGAGTACTTCATTTGGAAAAAGAAACTGGTTTACATGCATTTAATAAATTTATTAAGGCCCTGATTGTTTCTAAAACACCAGCGATGAAAATAAAGTGATGCTGCAGTTTAGTGCAACAGGGCCAAATACCTTTTCCTGGATATTTCCGTCCCTCCAAAGCATGCATAATTTGGAGTCCCTTAGAACTGACAGTTCAAGGATGCAGCTTTTTCTTCCTAACAGCAAATCTTTTGTCTGTACTTGTTTTACAGCTTTTTAAAGGGTGACATACTTTTCTTATCATATGAAAGTACCCTTTGTTACTCCTCACAGAGCAAAATAATGGTCAGGTGGAAGGGTCTCTCTGTCTCAGCTGGCAATGAATAGCGTTTATTCATTATATAAAATTAGTAGATACAAATATTTTAGTTTCTCTGGGTTTGCTTCCTTTAAAGAACTGTATTTAAGTGATTTAATATTTGGGTTGACACCTTGGTTCTAGCTGCTGCAAAGAGTAATCTCTCCTAATAAGTAAAGAAATTATCGTCTGCTCTTTACTCTGCAGGAAAACACAGTTGGAGAACAGTGTTGAGAGGTGTGAGTTCAGGAACAGAGTCCAGCCACAGAATCCTGAGATTAAGAATATACTTAAGGGCTTTCCTGCACCAGGGTCACAGGCAAGGAAAGTGGAGGAAGAGTAAGAGGAAAACAAGTCAGTAATCTGTAATTTCTGGTCATGAGGGACATAACCTGTATAGGTGTATAAAAGGCTAACTTGCAGCTGTGGAGGAGAACAAGCTTGGAAGTGGTCTCTAATCTTAGCTTTAAAATTCACTTTGTAATTGCTGCAAATGCGGAAGGAGCTTCACTTCAGCATTGTCAAGGCACAAAGGGCTTTTCAGAGATCTTTTCTTTTTAGAAGGGACATAACCTTTTTCTTACTGCAGAGAGCATATACCCAAAGTCAGCAGCACTGGTATGAGCTCCTACGTCAGCCAATATCAGGTTTTGCAGTCAAAGATTTCTCACTCTGGATTTCCACAGGTCTACCTGGGGCCAAATCTCTGTCTTGGTTGTCTGAACATGATGTTTAGTCAGATTCTTACCTCTGTAGAGCTAATAACCCTAAATACGTCAATTTTACCCATCCCTTTTACTTCCACACCACCAGATGGGTTATGTATATCTTACTACTCAAACACCAAAGGAAGCTTTATCAAAGACTGGAAGGAGAGGTTACGAATAAAAGTGGCTTAACTTTTAGAGAGCTTCTAGTTGATCCTATTCCTATCCAGAGGTTCCTTGGTATGTATCAAGCATTACAAAAATTCAAACATTCGTGGTAACATCCTTTTGTTTAAAGCCAGGTTCCTGTCCAGCCTCATGTGAGGGAGGCCACTGCTTCACAAAAAGCAGCCCCACTGAGTTCTCTTCCATTCTTTGTGCATGGAAAGTTATGCGTTTTGTAGAGTAAAATTGCCATAAATACCACATCCTTCTCTTTCTGCTCTTCTGTCCTATGATTTTTTTTCCTAGACAAGTGATTCATCCCTTACCCTGCAGTCTCATAAATTTATGCCCTTTCTGGTAGCCTACAAATCACAATATTTTAGATTTTTAGCTAGCCCTCCTCAGCCTAGATGGCAGCCGTAAATTCCTAACATCTTTTGAGGCTGTTATTGTTACACATGATCTAAATATGAAACAAACAAGAATTATATAAATGCCCCTGTAAATTCATGATATCAGTAATATTATCAGCTTTCTATACATGTTGACCCACCAAAACAAGCCATCACACTTGGTTCCTCCTTCAACATATATGGCAACAGCATGAGAGGTTCTTCAGCCACGGGTGAAATGGCTTTAACTAAAACAGTCCTATCTGTCTGAGCTGCTAGAAACGCTGGAAGGAGATTTGTGAGGTATGAATCGTGTTGTTCACTTGGATGACTGAGTACATAAACAAATATGTAGGGTCATCTTAATGGTTATTCTTATCTAGCCTGAGACATTCAAATTAACCCTCCCTGGGGGTTAATACTTTGAGGTATGTACCACAGTCATTGCGGTTCAGAAGAGATCTGTCCAAGCTTCACCTGGACTTTCCTACTTTTTTTCTCTGCTTATATGACTAGTCTAAGTACTCTGGAATTTTGAAGTTGCTACTTGACTTAATGAGCTTTTATCTTTCTGTCTCCTTTTCTTCCATATATGCTACAAGAAGAGGTAATCCAGACTTGAACATTTAACTGGGGTTTTGAGTTCATCCTCAACTTCTAGGGCTTTAATATTGATGAATGATGTCATTAATCTTGAAAATGGCACCTGAACTACAAATATGAGACTCAGATGCTGGCTATGTTACTTCTCATGTCAGTGTTAATGAACTGTTTTATTTCTCATTGAGCTATTGAGAAAAGATGAGAAATCTGTTTCCTATGAAGATTTATGCAGATTCATGAATGGTGCCAGCAGCTTTGGACCAAGATTCAGTGTTTCCTATTTGTAGTAGGATGTCTGTTCCCATCAGGCAGCAGAACTCAGTTCATAGAAGAGGTTCTGTATTTTGATGTCTTTTGATATGTCTTTTTCAGCAGGATCAAGTGGATGCCATCAATTCCCAGGAGACCCTGTGTACCCCACTAGAAAGACTCTGAGAAGGAAAATGGTCCTGATCCTAAAAAGGTTAGGCTGCTCGGCAGTTATCAAAGGAGCAACAGTAGTTCACCATGAGTAAGACAATCTGTTTCTGAAAAGATCCTATGGGCAGTGCAGTGATTCTGTCAGTTTTGCAGCACTTAAAGAGTCATGCAAGTGACAGTGATTGGGATTTATTTTAATTTTTTTTTTTGAGATATGCCTCCTGTGTCATCCTAAAAACAGTTTGGACAAATTAAACTTTGGAGTTAAATAGCATTTCAATTAAAATTAAAACATCATTTAGAAAATGTCAAAATAATTACATGGGGATAGGGAGTTGCATTGTTACTGTCATGGTTTAACCCCAGCTGGCAGCTAAGCCATTCGCTCACTGCCCCACAGCGGAATGGGGGAGAGAATCTGAAGAGGGAGACAAAACTCGTGGGTTGGAATAAAGACAGTTTAACATGTAAAGCAAAAGCCAGGCACACAAACAAAGCAAGACAAGAGATTCATTCCCCACGTCCCATGGGCAGGCAGGTGTTCAACCATCTCCAGGACAGCAGGGCTCCATCAACGGTGACTTGGGAAGACAAACACTATCACTCCAAACATCCATCCCTTCCTTCTTTTCCCTCAGCTTTATCTGCTGGGCATGATGGTATGCAATATCTCTTGTGTTGGGTGGGGTCAGCTGTCCCAACCTCTTGCACACCCCCAGCCTCCTTGCTGGTGGGGTGGGGAGCAGAAAAGTCCTTGGCTCTGTGCAAGCCCTGCTCAGCAGGAACGAAAACACCCCTGTGTTATCAGCCCTGTTTCCAGCACAAATCCAAAGCACAAGCCCATACTAGCTACTGTGGAGAACATCATCTCCATCCCAGGCCAAACCAGCACAATTACTTTTGATTCTAGGCACTCAAAAGATATTCACAAATTGTTCTAGTTTATTCCAATCTGCATGTCCTACCAAAGCACTTCTATCAGTTTCTTTCCTCCTCTCAGCTGGAGAGCCTGCTGGGAATGCTTATAGCACAGATCACCATGTGAAGTTGCCAGATATAACTTTGTTATTTTAAGGAACATAAGAGGAATTTTAGGTTTATAAGAAAGCTTTTATTATTATTTTCTCATTTATAATTTGTTCTAATGTCTAAAAAGCTATGGTGAGCAGCAAGGACTTGCCCTTTGTAGTCACAGTGGAAGGAGAAGTGTTTTCTGCTGTTTCACGTAGGCTGAGAGTTTTAGAAAAGACAGCCAAGAAGCACAAACATGGTATCCACACTGTTACAGATAGTGCAAGTAACAGGCTAGGAGTGGCTCCATGTCCACACAGCTTAAAGTTGTCATTCTCTAGAGCAGATACTCTGTTTAATTTTTCACCCCCTGGGATTCTCAGTACCCTTATGGCCATAAAACAGTACAATTATCTTGAGATGGCAGGATGACCAAACAAAGTGTTTGAAGTAAAATAGAGCTATGCTGCAGCCTACCAAAATGATTTTTGTTTACAAGGAACTTGAGGGTAGTTGCTGGGTGCCCTGGGATTTGGTGTGGATGCCTGCTCCTGCTCAGGGTGGCAGTAGGTGTGTATATTCAGTAACATGTACTCAAATTCTGTAGTATTCATTTCAACTACACTGGGAATAAAAGGGATGAGACTTTTGCCAAAAAAGGGTCATAAACATTTGCTTCAAAGGACATGAAAGAATTTTTAAATTTTCTTACTTAATTTGATTTTAAAGTTTACTATCCCTAAATGTGTAATTAGGCTTTGTGTCTGTAATTACCAGACTGACATTACTGAGAATCTAAATTGGGTCAATTTCACTGCATGAGATGATGATGGATAAACAGAATTGGGGAAAATTCTCCTTTCTTTATTCACTAGATGAAACTCATTGTGGTGCAGAGGGCCAATAAGGTCCTTGAGGAATGTATCACCTAATTTCTATTTCAGGGGCTTCAGTAAGAGCTATAAGGACAGGTCACGTGGAACATTTGGGTTTTGGCTCTTTCTGGACAAAACAGCTATTAAATGGTTGCCTCTGGGACTGCTTTTGAGAATAGGAATACCTGCATGACTAAGGGCTGGAAGAAGAGGCTGGCAATTTGGAGAACCTAATGGTGATAAAATGGGTGTTCTGCAATCAGACAGTTCAGTTAGTTCAGCAGAGTGGGGTTTGCCCATCTTTTTTTTTTCTTCTCTAAAGAACAGCCATTCTTCAGGGCTTGTCTGAGAGAAAAGGGCATGGCTAATGAGATCCTAATTCAGCTAATTGACAGTTCCTGATGTTTCCAAGGAAGTGTTGTTACCAAATGGCATGATTTAGGGCTGTCCTTTGTGTCTGTTCCCCATATCCGTATTGGTCTCTGCCAAGTGCTGAATAATCTGGCCATAAGTAATGAAAACATATTTTATAGTTTTCATTTCATTTTCCAATGTGCTTTTGTCATATTCTTTTGTGGCCATAATTGAAAAAGAAAAAGCTTGGGAGAATAAACAAAGACTTACAGTGTGTCCTGGGAATGAGCAGTTCCAGAGATTTTTGAATTGAGAACGCTCTGAAGCAGAAACTGTAAACTACTGAGAATGCTGGGCAAGGCAAAGCAATGAAGTTCAATTAAACTGGACACTAAAAACTCTGTTGTTGCTTTGTGCCACAGGTGTAGAGTCAGTCTCAGAAGAAATTCTTACCATTTATGGGTTTTAAGGTTAAAACTAGCTTTTGCTCATAGAGCAAATGACTAGCCAGTAAAGACAGCGAAGTGCGAGAGCAATGTGTTCCCTACAGAGGAGTACTCCATAGCCAGCTCTGACCCATTGTGTAGCAGCTGCACTCTGTGACAGGTCTTAAGAGTGCAGGACAGCCATCATGTCTCAGAGTGAAAAGGGCAGGGACTTGAGTACATGTAAGAGGGTTGTGTCAGACACATATGTGGCATGAAGTGTTCCTTCTCCTGTCTGGAATAATGTTGAAGGCCACACATTTCAGTTCAGACATAAGATTTTGAGCATCTATCATTTATCTCAGGCAGTAATACATCTGCATTTTCTGCATCATCTGTTCTGAGTTCCTGCACTGTCTGCAAGTAACACATTTTGGGCTGGTGAGCTGGATGCCCTTCCAGGGAACTGTTCCCAGCCATAGTTCCTGGACCAACTGTCTGATCTTCCCAAAATCTCCTTGCTGTTTCCGTAAATTAGGGCTTAAAAATACTCATAAAGAAATACCGAAATGTTGGTCTTCTTGTGACAGCCAAGCTTTTACTGCTGGCACTCCAAAGAGGATTTTTTCTCCTTTAGAGAGCCATATGACAGCAGCAGAGCATACCAGCTAACTGCATGTACCGGTTCTTGCCAAAGGAAACAGACCGGATTGAGCTTCACCCACCCAGAGGAGTCACCGAGTCCAACCACTTTATCAGCCATCCAGCAAAGAAATCGAAGACACGAGAGATGGAAGAAACGATTGGTCATCTAATCTCTCTTTTTCTGTTTTTGCTGGTCTGGTTGCCAAGGAGATACTGTATGAAAAGGAGTGGTCCACATATTCGCTTCACTTGTAAGCTGCCTCACTGTAAAAACAGCGTTTAAAGTTTAAAAATACTTGTGGACTGAAAATGGTACTGTGTCATTGTTTAGCCAAGCTCAAATAATTTAATACTTTCAATATTCCTTGTAAATGATATGTTCATGCTTTTTTCTGCGTTTCTCTAAATTCTATCCAGGTTTTCCTACTGAAATCCATAGAGCAGGAAAGGTCTATTCAGACCAACATGCCATCTTTTCTAAATCAAAGTCAGGGGCTTGTTTATAGAGAATGGTTTAACACAGTTCATTCCCCTTCCCAATTTGTCTTTTTTGGTTTTTTTGTCCCTCTAAGAGCTTCCAGGATAGAGTCCCTCTGTTTCTCTGTTTTCCCTTTTGTGGAAATGCAGGCTGGACATGAATTCAAAAAAGCTTTTTTTTTTTTTTTTTCCCCCAAATACTTAGAGCACATGTGTTTGCTTATGCCTATCTTTCTAAATTCAAAATAAACTCACTGCAAATATTCCCCGAGGATAGCAGGACATTCACTTGCTCTGTAAAGATTCTCAAATTCAAGGAATGGACTGACAATTCAGAAGTATATGGGTAAAATTTGGGATTACAATTTAGTCTTGTCTTTGAAGAAGAGATTTGGGAGGGATGTGGGAGATCCATGTGGAGTGGTTGCAAAGAGGATGGTGTAGCTACCAGTGGAAAATTCCAACTCAGCTGGTTATTTTGCAAGTTCAGTTCTAGAGGTGGTGAGACACAAAGCTCTAGGGCAGTGTTCCTACCTTCAAACTGCTGCTTCTGCCAGTGCTGGAGAGAATACTGGAGGGAACTTACCAAAGGGAAGGGACTGTAGAGGTGGAAGCCACCTGGTCTGGCACATAACACTGGGACTTGTGAGAATCTAGCCACTAGTGGTGAAAGAAGCTGGTATCCTAACCGACTAAGCACGAGACACACAGACCTGTTTTGGAACGCTACAACCTCAGTGTTTTTGCAGAGGCACATGGAGTAAGATATGATTCAAACATCATCCCATTTGCTTAATGAGTTTGTTAACAGATAGCTATAAACACAAGTAAAGGTTAAGCAAATGTGAAGTTTTCAGGATTATTACTGCATATAGAGGGAATTTTTGTAGTGTGCTGGAAGTGTTGCCAGCCGTTATCTTCCCAGACTCCACACAGCTGAGGAAGTAGATTGAAAAACATCCCTGATAGTGTAGAAAAGGGCAAGCACTGATTCTGATTACTGACACATTGCCTCCTGTTTCACCAATTTTGAGCATTTGTGTGAGTCATTGACAAGAAAATTTGTGGAAAGCTGGAGTAGCCTGTATTGGAATCAGAATATACTGAGCTGGAAGGGACCCGATAGTATTTGCTGTATTTGAATTCATGTGCATTTGCACCATAGTCGTGACCATCACCCCTTTTCCTAGTGCTACATGCCCACGTGAACAGTTCTTCCCCAGCTTTCCTATAGGCACCTTTCAGGTACTGGCAGGCTGCTATAAAGTCTTTCCAGAGCCTTCTCTTCTCCAGGCTGAACCAGCCCAACTCTCTCAGCCTATTTTCGTAGGAGAGATGCTCCAGCCCTTGGATCATTTTTGTGGCCCCCTCTGGACACGCTCCAGCAGGTCCATGTCCTTGTGTTGAGGGCTCCAAAGCTGGACACAGCACTCCAGGAGAGGTCTCACCAGAGCAGAGTAGAGGGCCAGAATCACCTCTCTCTCTGCTTGCCACACTTCTTGTGGTGCAGCCTAGGGTGTGTTTGGCCTTCTGGGCTGCAGATGCTCATTGATGGCTCATGTCACCTTCTTCCAGGGTGCTTGCCACCCATGCACAACTGTATTTCCTGTGCAGCAGCCAAAAAGAGAAGGGGGGTAGAGGAAAGGAGGACAGTAAAGCAAAGCAGAGCTGTGCTCTGACCATTCCCTTTCGTTTCAGTGCTCTGCCTTTGAACCTCTGCAGAACTTCATATAGATGTTAACAAGACTGGCAAAGGCTGTTTGTCTGTCCTGCCTACTGACACCCAGTCGTCCTTCAGTACCAATGCCAGGCACTTATAAAGGACTGTAAAGTTCTTTTAATTCATAAACATTACCACAAATATTCCCTTCAGTAGCGCTTTTCTGCTGAAACACTGCACAGGCAGCAGGCTAGGCATGTGATGTCCACAGCTGCAGGATGCTTTAAAGGCTCTAGTCTGCAAGCTTGCTCCTCTTGCCAACAAGAGAGGAAAATTTCTGTAAACTGGAAACAGAAATAAAAGGAGGTCAGGGAAAAACCAGGAGAAAGGAAAAGAGAAGTTCTAGAAATACAGGCAGAAAAAGAAACATGTATTGAATAAAAAAAGTAATGCAACTTTTAAATCAGCATTCACCACTGACCTCCAAAAATAGTCATGAAAAAACTGGAGGCTAATTTGGAACTTAGAAAGTTCAGTAAAGCAAATTCTGAGATTCTGTGCTTTACAGAGTAATTTACTGGTATGGTTACATATGATAATTATAAATTAATAGCTATATAATATGCTTTTACCAGATATTCTTGTAAGTTCCAACAATACTGTGTGATGGGCACCATACAGATACAGAAAAAGAGACAATGCCTGATTCTGACAGCTTTGAACCTAAATTAAGTTAAGCTTATTGCATCCTAGGGATGTATGGATATTAGTGGAAGCTGAAAGCAGAATTCATAGTGTCTGTGATCATGCCAAAAATTTTCTGCATGACTTCTTAAACTGATGGATTCGTCACTCCAGGTTTCATAGCACAAGATAAAAATTGCATGTACAGCACCATCCAAATACTGTCCATCCAAACATTGTCTCAGAAATATCAGCTATTTTTAAACACTTGTGAGTTCTTTGTTGTGTGGATGATCTGTTCTATTTTCCTCTTTTTGACAAAACTAAACGCCTTCTTCCCTGTATGATTTCTTGCTTTTCTACTCTGATTCTGTTTTTGTGACTTACAATTCATTTGAGTAATTTGTATAAATCTCATTAAACATAATTCAGGATATATACATGTAAGAGTGACAGGTTTTGGTGTAAAGTCTAACTTAAACCTTTCAAACCTTTCTTGGCAACAGAAGGGAACTGGCAGCATTTCTAGAAGATGATACTGTTTCTCAGAGACGTGTTTGTTAAAAGCAAAGTGGGCTCTAAAACATGTACTGAAGAGATAGCAGTAGTAGTTCCAGTGAGTAAGTTGAAAGGTATTGCCAGGTTGTATAAAAATTAGTAGCCTAGAGTATGTAAATTTTAATTTTAAAAATTAACAAGCCAATTAATATCTAAAACATCATCTTTAGTAAATAAGAATTCTGCTGGCAGTTAAACAGATTTCTTGTAAAAAGGCTTAATGGCACAGCAGTTTGGAAGAAAACCGTGTAGTTATTTTTATGCTGTTAATGTTTACCAGAATACTATAGGTATGAATCATCTCACGTAATTTGTGTAATTTGGTGTAATTCCCAACAAAGTTTTGGTCATGTCTGATGGTGCTGCTTATGTGATTACATTGATTATGAAGGGATATATTGCTCTGTAATGTAGACAAACCCCTAGTTTTGAAACAAGTAACAATATCACAGGTAGCATTGCAATAGATGGTGTGATGATTAGCAGTGTCAGAACAGACACCAGGCATCAAAGCGGTGGGAGGCAGCTGAAGGAGCTCTCTACTCTGTGCTCTCTCTGATACAGTGATTTTACAGGAGCATTCAAATTGTGACTCGTAATAAAGGAAGGGAGAGAAGCTTCTCTCAGGGATCCTCTATATGCCCTTGCTTTTTTAATACAAGCTATTAAAATATTTAAAAACAAGGTAAGAAAACAGTTATGAACATGTCAAATATGAATGAAGACGCTTCTCATCGTCAACCAATAAGGAGTTTGTCTTGCAGAAGAGTGAAAACCAGCTGCCCAGGGTGATTCCAAACCAGTGGCTTGCTTAATGTGTTTCACACTTCAACTCAACTTTGAACCATGGACATGGTAAAGGAGGCATGTGACTGTTCATCTGTGTGTTTTCATAGTGAGTAAGCCCAGCGTTATTTCCCCCAGATGTTTCAGTACTGTGCTGTGGGTGGAAAGTTGACAAAGGCCGCTGGACTTCAAAGGTCTGTGCTTAATATGAGTAATCCACTAGCTGAAGTGTTAACCTGTCATAAGGCCACCTGATCTCCTTGGGGAGATTTTTTTTTTACTATCAGATTTTGTTGAATATATTACTTCTGGGTTTTCCTGGTCTTTAGTACCTAGAAAGCAAGCTTTGAATATGTTAAAGAAACAGAGAAGATCAAACAGTCAGGGACAAAAGCAGTGTAGGCAAAGCCAGAAAATGTCTCTAGATTTCAGAATTTCACTATATTGAAAAGATGCCTTTCATTTAGAAAAGGCACATTGTTTCATCACTAGAACAAGGTGAACTTGCTCCTGGAGACAGGGAGAAAATACTGGAGAATGGAGTTTTCTGGTGTTCATCTCCCCAAATCTAGTGTCGTGGTTTTGCGAGGTTGGGTGCTGGAAAAGAACAGGGGGTGCAGAAAATGGCAGCTGTGAGGAGCTGCTGGAATTCTCTGGAGCTCCAAAATGTAAACAATCCAAGGCCAGAATCATTGCTGACCAGGGCCAAGCCAATGAGAGATAGTCAGAGCGCCTCTGAGAATCACATATAGGAGAAAACAACCCGGAAGCAGCTGCATTTTGCCACTGGAGAAGGGAGTGAGAAGATGTAACGAGCTGTGCACACCAAGGCCGGGGAGGGGGAGTAGGCACCCCAGGTGCCGGAGAGAAAGATGCCCCTGCAGCCCGTGGAGAAACCCCATGGTAAAGGCCGAGACCCCACCTGCAGCCCGTGGAGGGGCTTCATGCTGGATGGAGCAGGTGGAGACATGGAGAAGACACTGTGACCCTTACGCTGAAGCAAGCCCCTGCCAGCACTTGGAACCTACAGAGATGAGCGAGAGAGAGAGAGAGAGAATTGCACTGGAACAGGTTTGCTGGGGGGAGGCTGATGACCCCGTGGAGGACTGGGACTGAGAGACATTGTGATTTATTGCTGCCCGCCACAGCAGGGATCCAGGCGGAGCAGCTGATGAGACACACGGAGAAAGTTCGTGGAGGACTGTCTCTAGTGCGTGGGACCCCACGGTGCAGCAGGGGGAGGGTGTGTGGAATGGATTTTCCCCCCCCCCGGCCGAGAAGGAAACCAACTTGCAAGGAACTGACCGAAGCCCCCGTCTCCCAGTCCCTGCCCCCCTGTGCTGTGATCGGGGGGAGGAAGGGAGTGAAATCATGACTAGATTGAAGTCTGCTAAGGAGGGAGCGGGGTGGGGAGGTAGAGGTGTTTTAAGATCTGGGAAAGGAAAACAGCTCATGAAGTAACCGAGAACCCCATTATTATTTCCTAGTCCCTGCCCCCCCCTGTACTGCGAGCAGGGGGGGAAGAAGGGAGTAAAATCATGGCTAAAGGGAATTCTGCTTAGAATGGAGGGGTGGGGGGAAGGTGCTACTGAGAACCCCATTTTCCCCAGTCCCTGCCCACCCTGTACTGCGAGCGGGGGGGAAGAAGGGAGCAAGATTCTGATTAAAGTCTGCTAAGAAGGGAGTGGTGGGGGGAACGTGTTTTTAAGATCTGGTTGCATTTGTTTTAAGATTTGATTGCACTCCTGACTCCGGTTCTTCACTGTTCTTTCTAGTGTAGTGTAATAAATTAGAGTAGTTCTTTCCTGCACTGTGTTGAGTCTGTTTCGCCCATATCGTCGCTGATAAAATGATCTCTCCTTGTCCTTATCTTGACTCCTAAGCCTCTTAATATATATTTTCTCCCCTGTCCACCTGGGAAGGGGAGTAATACACTGGTTTTGGTGGGCATCTGGCCTCCAGCCAGGGCTAAACCACCACATCTAGCAATGTGGTTAGGACACTGATGTTGACTGGCTTTCTTTAAATATACACAGTGATCCCAGACTAGATCCACCTGAGGATTTTAACCCAGCTGCCTAGGAAATCCAGGAAGAAGGGACAGAAGTTCCCTTAAATATCCTGTTATTCAGGCTTTTTTTTTTCTATGATAATGTTATGCAATTATGTGATCAGTGTCTTGGTTCTCTCCTGTCAGCTCGGGTTTTGATTGCACTGACTGCAGCCCAAAAACATTGAAGGGTTTTTTTCTCCAAGTAAAAATATGCTTTTTTCTCACACAAAGTCTGTTACGCCTTGAGTATTTTGATAGCTTTTAAAAATGCCAGTGCTTGATTCCATATAAGAGAAAATCTTTCTGTGAAATTAAAGAACCTGCTTTTCAAGTAGCAGGAGCTTGATGAAGCTGTATTGACTTAAAATTGAACTAGCTTTAAAGCATCCTGTTTTATAACAACTGCCAATTTTTAACATTCTCAACAGCAAGAATATAAATACTCCATGCTTCAAATTGCTCTGTACCATGCAGTTATTAGGGGAAATGTTTTTCTTTTTAATGATATTATTTTCTATTTGTTCTTGTATGATTTCCAAAACCCAGAATACTCTGTGTTAAAGACCAGTGGTTTTAAGGCCCCCACGTTGCAGGTTTCCAAATTAACCACGATTTTTCACAACCTATTTTGTTCTTCCTACTTTTAAGATTTTAACTTCACCCAACTAGACATTTTTCTCAGAGTACTTCAAGTAGTTTTATGGGAGAAGAATGGGTAAAGCAGTGTTGTATCTCACTGTGAGTGTTTTGGTTATACAAATCTCTACATTTCAAAGCTGTTGGAAAATTTTTGATATGGAAATCCTCTGTAGCTGTCACATGCTTTTAGCGCTGCTCCCCGTGAAGACAGTACTGGTCCTGTTTCCAATTTCAGTGTGAGTGTTCATGCCAACACATCCAGAATTAGCCCAACCTGTCGATCTTAACCTTGGTCACCTACATTACAGAATCATAGAATCACAGAATCACTAGGTTGGAAAAGACCTTTGAGATCACTGAGTGCAACCATACCTGTCCTCTACTAAACCATATATACCACTAACCACCTTATCTACCCAGCGCTGTAAATACATCCAGGGATGGTGATTCAACCATCTCCCTGGGCAGCCTGTTCCAGAGCCCAATAACCCTTTTGGTGAAGACCTTTTCCCTAATATCTAATCTGAACCTGCCCTGGTGCAGCTTGAGGCTATTCCTTTTCATTCTATCATCTGTCCCTTGAGCAGAGACCATCTCACACCTCTCTACAACCTCCTCTCAGTTAATTGTAGGTGGTGATAAGGTCTCCCCTCAGCCTCCTCTTCTCCAGGCTAAACAACCCCAGCTCCCTCAGCTGCTCCTCGTAAAGTTTGCTCTCTGCTCCTTCACCAGCCTGGTTGCCCTTCTCTGGACACACTCCAGGACCTCAATGTCTTTCTTGTAGTGAGGGGCCCAAAACTGAGGTGTGGCCTCACAGGGGCACAATCACTTCCCCCGACCTTCTGGCTACATTAATAAGGAGATCTCTGCATCAGAGAAAGGGCAGGCTATTTTGAATCCTAGAAGAAGGAGGAGCAAAATAAGGGAAAATATGTTAAAAATAAGGGAGGGCAAAAAGAGGGGCAGTAGGGAGAACTAGCCTAGTTCATCAGTTGTTTTGCTTATGTACAAATATGTGGGTGCAGCTGGGACATCCTTTCCTGGAGTCAGCACGAAGAGTAACTGCAGCGCTGGGCTCCATGCGCATGGCCCTCGGCTGGCTGACTTCCTCCTGTTTGAGCCAAACCACTGAAGTGTAGATGAAGGAAAGAGATGGAGATGCCAAATACTGGGATGCAGCTGTCTGAGTTTTCCATATAAAAGTCTGCAAAATAGAGATCTACATATTTTGTAAAACTCAATCCAGTTTCCAAAAGAAGGTCATGGAACTAAACAAAAACATCACAGGGCATTAACAACTAATGACTGGACTGGGCTTTGAGGTTCATTCTTACCTGACAGTGGGCAAACCCAGCACATCTGGGGAAAACCAGGCTCTCTGGCTCTCTCCCCACCAACAGTGGAGAAGATAATTCATACTCTTTAAACATGTTCTTTAATTAACTAATTCAAGTTAATTAAGCCTGGAAATATCTTCTTTTTTCTGCTCCTTTTTTTTTTGACTTCTTAGGATTCAGGCATTCCATACTTCTTTGATTAACTTAATGACCTCTCTTCATTTTTTCTTTTCTTTCCTGACTGACATTTCAGTCATTTCATATTTCATTCAGAAGTAATGCTTTCCTAAATTCTTTGACTTTCTGCTTTCTCTGCTTCATAGCAGTCCTGTCTCCCTTTGAGTCTTATCCAATACCTGTTGATGTTAATCGAAAAAAAAATCTATCAAAATCAGCAGATTTGGGGCAAGCTTGTTCTCTAGGGTATTAAATAACAGCAGGTAGGAGCCACATGTGTAGAGCCCAATTATCAGGCCAAGGGGAAAATTCTGACTTTTCCAGACTTCCTGTGATCCTGAGCAAATCACTTAAAATCTTGGCACTCAGAGCTCCTCCATCTCTCATACTAATGATGATACTCACCAATATAAAGCAATTAAGATCTTACATATAAAGAGTTATACAACTCATGGGCAATATTATTCCTCCTGAGAGTAGTCCCATAGCGTGGCCTAGGAAACTGGAAGTTTCTCAACTCTTATGTTGACCACAGAAGGCTTTTAAAAAGTTGGTGCACTGTATTGCTTTTCAGATTAGTCATTGTACAATACTCAGCTGAAGTCCAAGTTGGTGGCCTTCCAAAACATCAAGAGTCTCTGCTCTAATGGAAAGCAGTCTGATATCAGTGAGTGGGAGTGAGGAGTAATGCTGACAGTTGTCTCAGGGTAATATCAGATAGCAAATTAGGCAGAACATGAATAAAAAAAAGGGTTGCTAGTGGTTTAGGGGCCAGTTCTGCTGCAATTTTGGGTAAGAAATGAAGGAGTTACTCTTTTCCCTGTGGAGGTGATGGTGGCATAGAGTTGTATCATACTATAGCTAGCAGAGCTGTACAGACCTCCCAGGATAACTCCGGAGCTGGAAGGAGTTGATCCCTGGATCAATCCACTTTTCAATCTGCTGGATCTTCCATGTAAACCTATCACCATCTCCATGTTTCCCACAACGGAATGAGCTCAATTCAACAAGAAAGCCCCTTGTGGATCTTTGGGTGTCCAATTGTTCAGAGCAAGGGACTGTTCTATAATGACATTATCAGAAGGTGGCAAAATGAAAAAAGCCAGACTTTGACAAGAAAATGCCAAAAACCATTTGCTGCTCAAGAGATGTCACTAGAGCCCAGGTATCCATTGCAATGCTTTTCCAATAGGATGCATGGTCAGGGGACAGATAGGTAAAGTTACTCTGAGCAGGACAGTAAAGTTCTTTTGATATTTTTCCCTTTTTTCTTCAAAATGGTTTCTTTCTGCAAGAATGTAAAGTGAAGCCAAAAGTCTCTAAGGTATCTTTTCAACAGACATCCAATCTGTAATGATGCCTCCAATTGCCAAAATATTTAAAAGGCCTCTGAAAGTCAGACAGTGCAGATGTAAAACCCTTTCTCAGGCCTGAAGAACTAGATTATAGTAGTTTTATGGAAACCTTTAGAGTAGGACCATAAAAAAGGCAGAGATGAAATCCTGCCTCTTTTTCTGCTAAATAATCCCTTTCAGGAAGCCCACTGCAAGCTGCATTTAAAACTATTTTGGCACCTGCCTGTAGCATTTATATATTTTTCCTTCTGTCAGTTGAAAAAAGGCTTTCTAGTGCCTTAATCTATAGTAGATTCCTTAACACCTTGGTGTTAATGCAAACCCAAAGTTTTTGAAGACCCTCTCTCCTACCTTAGCTTTTTAGTGGATCTAATTGAGAATTTTTGGGGTCTTTACATCTCAAGATATATGATGTGGGTAGCTACATTATATGAAGGCAGTGTAGGGTTACTGGTTTCCTATTAGGTGGAAGGTGTTTAGAGACACCTCTTTAATAAAGCATAATTAAGCCAGTGCACTCATAGGAGAGGGAAATGTGTTTCTCTTATCATAGAATCATAGAATGGTCTGGGTTGGAAGGGACCCCAAGGATCAGAGACTTCCAACCCCCTGCCACAGGCAGGGCCACCAACCTCCAGACCTGGATCCAGACAAGGCTGCCCAGGGCGCCATCCAACCTGGCCTTGAACATCTCCAGGGATGGGACATCCACCACCTCTCTGGGCAGCCCATTCCAGCACCTTACCACTTTCTCTGTAAAGAACTTCCCTCTAATATCTAATCTAACCTCTCCCTCCTTTAGCTTTAATCCATTCCCCCTTGTGGTGTGTCAGACCTAGGCTGTGGGCTTAGATGGTGCTACTCACCTATTTTAGTTGGTGTGCACCTCTTGGCCATGCCTTGGCTACATGTAGGAATGACACTTTTCTCCCCTATTCTTTTGTTTCAAGCAAACCTCTTGTCTTTATTGGTCAGGAGACCTGATCTACTCTGTGGTATTCACCTGACCTGCAATTTAGAGAAAGACTATGAGCATAACACTAACTTTCCTTTCAGGGAGAAAAGACCAGAAATACCTTTCCTACCTCTCTTACCTCTCTAGCTTCTTAGGTGACCTCTCTTGACCTCTCTTCCCCTTCTTCTCCAATCTGACCCCAGCACTGACAAGTCCATTTTAGTGAAGGGAGAAGAGGAAGAGCTGGAACCTGATGAAAGTGAGAAATTAGAACTCACTGAAGATGAGGATGTCTGTAGTTAGCTAAGGCTGAAGACGTAGTTTTCACTTTTGAGATGCTGCTGTTGAAGTCCAGCATTTGCAGCCTGTTTAGAGGTTGGGTTTTTTAATGCAGCTATTTCCTGTAGAAATGTTCCTATCAAGCCTTTACTTCGTCTAGTCTATTTTCTTTACAAATTGCCCTGGAGCCCCAAACTGATCCTGAAAACACTTTCACAGGAAGTATCAAGGCTGGATAGGAAGCATTGATTAGACAGGTGAAACAGATACTATATAGTTTTAATGCATTTGTTTTAAAAAAAGGCAAGAACAAGGAAGCAATTCTGAACATCAGAGTATAACTGCAGTACCTGTACAGTTGCAGCTATGTCAGAATGCCACCTTTTACTATTATGTCTGTTGTCTGACATTCCTGCACGTGGAGTAGGACCTTAACTAGACTAGACGTGACCACTAATGGCTCTGTAGAAATGAGTGGAACTTTATAATCATGATATTCACAGTTAAGAACTATTTTTATAAGTAGGTTCTCAGGACAGAAGGGCATTAAATCATCCTCAGGAAATGTTCCTCTGGTTCTCATTATAACCAGAAACAGAGGAGCTGATTATAAAAGTGAAGGAGAGAAGCAGCAAGCATGGCAAGGACCTGGGGAGTTCTCTGCTTCTGGGAAAAAGAGAGGCTTCCTGAGAGCAGGAATGAGTTGATTCCTAGCCAAGATTTCATAAGGATGTAACCCAAGGTAAAGGGACTTAAGGAAATACAAGAAATCTTCAAATAATATGTTCTAAAGCATCAAGCACAAGCTATCCCAAAATGATGAAAGGGTAAAAAGTTTAAAGAAGTTCTGGTTATATGTTTAGCTCTGCCCTGACATCTAAATTTAGAAAGAAGCATGTAAGAAATGGGATATAAATTGTACTGGATCTAAATTAATTGAAAATCCATAGCACTAGCCAAAGTGCAAACCCCAATATACTTGGCTAAGCACAGCAGAGTAACAAGAAGACATTCTATTATGTTAATATTATTACTATTTTATTATGCATTAAGATTAATTTACATGTGTGTACACTAATACTGACAGGAAGCCCAATGGCATTCCCAGTTTGCTGTTCATTAGAGAGAAGGAGAGCTAACAAAAGAAGACACCAAGGATATTCAAGTGTTTTCTGCATCTGTTATAATTTAAAAGATCTGCTGGTAACTAATCCAATATTGAGTAAGGCCTGAGTCTAGAACAAACTTAAAACAAACTAGCGAATCCTTGGGTAAGCTGGGTGTTTTGAAATCATCTGTACTTGACAAAATTAATCCATGGGTGCCTAAAGAGCATGCTGAATTAAACTCAGAAAAAATTAGCAGTACTTTGAGAAGCTGTGGAGATCAAGTTTAACATCAGCCATGCAAAACCAGCAAGTACAACAGTTACATTGGAAAGTAAAGACCTAGAATATTCCAGTTAAGCTAAAGTGTTCTAGAAGTAGTAGATAATTAAGGAAACTATCCATAGGCATTTGGAAGCTGATAGGAGAATGAGTAATGTGTTTTTTCAAGGAAAGGAAGGTTCACATAAAGCTCATAAAATTTCCTTTTACATTGAAGAAGCCATTCTAGATGAGCAAAACAAAAGATAGCATAGGTTACCTCTGGGACAATTGGAATTACACTAATGACAAGCAAGCTAGGAAGATGTAATCTTGCTGAAACTGTTATGCTCACATACAGGACAGAGTTGGAACCCAAAGAGAAGGTATCAATATGTTGAGTGAAATCTTCAATACTGGAATAAATTACTTGAATGATGAAGAAAAGAACTCTATGATTTAGTGTGCCAGAAAGAAGCAGCTGGGAGAGACTTCGAGAATGCTGGAAGGCAGGATAGAGATTGAAATAAATAACAAAAAAATTATCAAAACGATGTTCTGAAATTCAACAGAATCAGTGTAGATCATCACCAGGGACAACCAATTGCATGAATCCAGGATAGGAACACCTAAGTAGGTGACTGATCTTTAAAAAAGGAACAGAAGTTCCAAAATAACATGACCCAAAAGTGTCATGGTGTTGGGAAAAAACATGTTTATACATCCTTATTCTGAGATGTATAAACAAGGGTGTGACTTCCAAAATATAGTCCAGGTGCACTGTTGAGCAAGGGACAGACTGTCTGGTGTTGGGCACTGCCTTTGAAGAAATACAGAGGTAACTGGAAGAAGTTGAGAGCAGCAAGGATTTATCAGGGAGCTAGAAACAGATATGTATGAGGATGGGATGATTTACTTGGGATTCTTAACCAAAGACAGGCAAGGCAGGTTAATGGCCTTTCAAGTATGTAAAAGTTAGTTCCAGAGACCAAAGTAGTATCTCTAGTGAGCAGGGCAAGAAATGATCAGTTTAAATCACAGCAAGAAAGATTCTGACTCCACATTGGTATAAACTTCTTAACAGGAAGAATTGTGAAGCTTTGGGACAGACTGACTGAGAAAGCTCTGAAATTACAGTCAGTGGTGATCTTTAGAAACGAGCTGTAACAGGCATTTATCTCCTCAGCCCTTCCCTCCTCACACTCAGACGCTGCCTTTCTCACAGCTTGATCATATTTTTGAAGCTGTTGCTAGAGAAAGAGTTTCTCATTCACTGCAATAAATTCTTAAACAGTTGTGGCAGGTTAAGTGCAGAAATAAAATAGAAAGTAAAGTGTGGGAATAAATGAGGATAAATATGAGGTTGTTGCATATTTTTCTGATGCCTTTAATGCCCAAAGTGTGAAAGACTTTTAAAAGAGAGAGAATCTGAAACATCACTGCAGTGACAGTCCAGGGTAAGAAAGGGACTGGAGAGAGGAAGATTTATGCTTGTGGCTGAGGTGTGAGCAACTGATTCTTGTCCACAAATGTTGTACTCAGTGGCAGAGGTACTTGGAAGCATACGGTGAAGTTATGAAGTACTGTATGTGTTCATTTTTCTCAAGGGGACATGACACAGCCTCCAAGTAGGCACTAAGCCTCCCTCTGTCATACATGTCATGTCTGCATAAGTGTGCCCTTCATGCAGAGCACGGATCCATGATCTTGGCTTCTGCAGTCCCTGCTTCTCCCTCTACTTTTGGCCAGAATGCTGCCTGTTGAACATCATCATCCTAAGTGCTGTGAATGCTGTAGATCTTACGCAGTGTTGGGTGAAAGCAAAGAGAGTGCAATCTTTCTGAAGAATTTCATGCTAGGTTTTCTCTTCTCTGTAGGGTGATAGATGGCAGAGACAATGCCCATTTGAGAGCCTATTTAAGAGAATTCTCATCACATCAGTACACTAATTTCATTCAAAGCACATGTCTCCTCACTGCTTCTTATGATCTGTCCACAAGCTAGAAGGAGCAAGACAGGGACAACTTCTGTGTTTGTACAACTATGAGCATGCATGCACTAGATACTATACAAAGGTAATAACTGAAAGTTTAGGGGTTTCTCACTTGTTTTATATTTAATGTTTTAGAACCTGTCTTCTGATGTAACCAAAACATAACTCTTGTACCTTTCTCTGCCCTGTCTACCAGATGTCCTTCTAGCAACAGCTATGCTCATAGGTGTGCTGCTGATGATAAAATTCTGACATAATAATATTGTGAGTAGATGTTGGTTGTGTGAGAAACCTATTTTGGGAAGGGTATAGACTTCAGTGCACAGCAACCTCCACAAAAGAATGTAAGTCCAAGACAATTATAGAATTATGGTAGCAGAAATCATGTTAGAATCATAGAATCACAGAATATCCTGAGTTGAAAGGGATCCACAAGGATCATCAAGTCCAATTCCTTTCACAGTGAGGGTGACAGAGCCCTGGGACAGGCTGCCCGGGGGGTTGTGGAGTCTCCTTCTCTGGAGATACTAAAGACCCATCTGGATGCCGATCTGTGTGACCTGTCCTAGGGAGCCTGCTTTGGCAGGGGGGTTGGACTCCATGATCTCTGGAGGTCCCTTCCAACCCCTATGATTCTGTGATTCTGTGCTTCCTGGCTCCACACAGGGTCAGCCAGGTCAGAACATGGGACAGAGTGCATCCGCCAGACACTTCTTGAACTCAGCCAAGCTCAGTGCTGGGGAGCCTGTTCCAACGCCCGATCACCCTCTCAGGAAAGAACTTCTACCTAATACCTTAAACCTCCCCTGATACAGCTTCATTCTGGTCCCTCAGGTTCTATCAGATCAGTACCTGCCCCTTCCATCTCCCTTGTCAGGAAGCCATAGACCATGATGAGGTTTCCCCTCAGCCTCCTCTTCTCCAGGCTGAACAAACCATTGTTAGTGAATAAGAAGCTTAGTGATGAGGATATGTGTAATTAAAGATGCCAAGGATGCATATTCTTAGCTGCTTCTGTATCACTGCTTATTAATGTCAGACATTAGCTTTTATTTCAAATATTGATTGAAAGATTGAAAGAAAAAGGGAGTAAATCTTGATCTATGATAAAACAAAAGATGAATTATACTGTGTTGTGAGTATTTTTTTTCCTGGCTCTGATTTTAACATTTTTTCCTGATGTTCTGACTAGCAAAATGCCATTACCAGTTTGAAGAGAGACAAACTCATTCCATTATGACACAGCAGCTATGACAACCTCTTTTATTGTTGCTTAATGGTGTGTTCAAGAATGTCAAAACAGCTTGCAAATATTTCTGGTTTTGCTGTTTCAGGGACATGAAAACAGCAGCTTCAATTGTATTGAAATATTATTCAGAACAGCCTAATACTTTGGGAGCATTTCTTGGCATCAGAGTGCTTGCCCATATTTCTAGTGATAAATTGTCCCCTAGTCTCTGAAAGGTTAGTTTAAAACTATTTAATATAGTCAAGAATGCTATACTCAATAAGACAGAAGTGCAATTTAATCAGATGTAAAGACTAAACACTTGGTGGTGACTAGTTAAATTTTCATTTCTCAAGAAGCAGAGAATAGCCCATCTCATGGTGGCCTGTGGTTGCCATTGGACATGACCGTGGATGATCGCCTGCTTTGGTATGAAATGGCTTCTGAAGGGGTTTTGTGCAAGTGGTGCCAAATCATAAAAGTCACCACAATAAATGACACACTTATCAGCAAATTTCAGCAGTCAGAGGAAGGAATTTGCTGCACACAGTAAGTGAATTTTGTTTCTGGAAATAGAATTTTAAAAGATTAGACATAACTATTATCTGCTCTTTCAAACTTACAGTTTGGGAAAATCTAATAAATCATAGGATCATGGGAAGATTCACAAAGGAAGGGATGTCAGGAGGTCTCTAGCCCAACCTCCTTCTCAAAGCAGGGTCAGGTCCAGGGTCAGATCAGATTGCTCAGTCAAAGTTGGAGTTGGACTTCCCAGGATAGAGACTGCACATCCTCTGGGTAACCTGCTCCAGTGCCTGCCTGCCCTCAGAGGGGAAAAGTCCAAAGGTCTGTGCCTCTCCTCCTTCAGCTTATGCCCAGAGTCTCTCACACTCCCACCAGGCATGGTTGTGAAGAGTCTGGCTCCCTCTGTGCTTGATGTAGGGGCTGCTGTTAGGTCCCCCCAAAGCCATCCCTTCTCCAGACTGAATCAGCCTGGCTCCCTCAACCCTTCTCAAGGACAAGTGCTCCTGCCTCAAACATCTCAGTGGTTCCTAACTGAACACACTCCAGTTTGACATTTTCTTTTTTTGTGTTGGGGTCCCCAAAATTAGATCTCAGTAATATAGCTGAAACTCAGAAAATTATTTTTGTCTTCATCTTCCCTACTATAGAAAAACAGCTCCCGAGGTCTGAGCCTCCGAGTCTTTCACAGGCTTTCATTCTATGACTACAGTAATGGTTTCTTTTATTCCCACATCAACTTTCCCAGCTCTTACACTCACAGACCTCTATGATAAAATCAGTTCAGATGTCTGTCTACCAGTGGTAGTGCAATTGTCCGTTTTCAATTGTAGGTCTTGCTCTGCATCAGCCAACCTTGAGAACAGGAGATAGAGCAATAGCCAAACAGTATTGCTTTGCTTCCAGGCAGTGTGCAGGGAAATGGGACCTCTATTTTACTGCCAGAGCTCAGTGTTCAGTGTCCCACCACTGGCCTGACTTCTGCTGTCTTCACAGGTAGTGGAGGGTAGAAGAAAAGAAAATTAGTTTGAGGAAGACTTCTTTGATCAGAACTGCTTCAGGATGTTAAGAAAAAAATCAGTAGAAATAACTGTATTGTGGCTGTTTCAAAATAAAAGTAGTCAAATCTGGCCACTTTTTAAGTGCTGTGCCTCAAAAAAATGCTTATTTCTAAGTCATTCTTTACTTCTCAGTGTTTCTATGTCAGAAAATAACCCAAATCAACTATGTAAGGTTGCTAATTGCACTGGCTGTTGCCATGCAATGGAGAGCTAAGTTTCTGTAGCCGGACAGACCAAACCTGTCCCTGAGCTGCTGAAGTGTCTTGGCACGTACTGCCTGGACTTGCATTCCCCAGCCCACATGAAGGGAGGAGATGCTCCTTCAGAAAGCTGTAGGAGTGAGGGCAGATCCCAAGCTCTCAGCAGGAAAGAGCAAGCAGCTGGAAGAGGGAAGTTTTGGGAAAGGGAGCTGAGGAAAGAAAACCTCTCTGAAATCAACAGGACTTGAGAGGAGCCAAAATTTCACAAGTGAGGGAAGGGCTGGGTACATCACAGGGTTCTGTACATAGCTCTGACCCCTGTCATGCTGTCTCAAGCCATCCTGATTTGTCTCTCTGGATTGCAGGAGGGCCCTCAAGAAGGGTTGATTTTATTAAGTGGAGGTAAAGGCCATGTGATCTAGTCCACTGATGTTGCTGCTGTCATTTTAGGGTACATTATCTTATTATTATCTGCTGATCTGGTCTCCTGAATAGCCACAAGGGAGAAAAGCTGGTCGAAAAGAGAGCCACACTACTTGGAGGGGTGAGAAGCATCCGCTCTTTGGCAGGACTGTGTAAGCTGAACTCAAATCTTTTCACATTCCCCCATGACTATCATAATAATTTTTTTGTAACTTGCTATTAAAAAAAATAATAATCTAGAAATAGAAGTGTCTGCTCCACCACTGACTGAGGTAGCTGAGCTTTCTCCATCTGGCCATGCTGCCAGCCCACTGTCCATAGCTCTACAGCAGAGAGGTTCCTTTTCTTGGCCCCCACAAGGGTGGTCTAGCCTGCAGGGTTTTAATGATTTTGATGCATTTATTGTCATAAAAGTGGAAAAGAAATTCTTTGAAAAGGGAGAGTATTGTTTCATACTGAGGTGTGAATCATAAAAAGCCTCCTACCTCTGCTGCCCTGTAGCGATGAGAATCTGCGTGAGCAGGAAGAGTGGCTCATTTCTAAAAAGCTGTGGAAGAACAACTTTCTACACGTGCCAGCAATTTACAGCTGTTATTTTATTATTAGCACTCTGGTACAAATCTTTTTTCCTCCCCACCCCAAAATAGTCTACAACTAGAGATTTAAATCTGAACCTTCTTCCATTTGCAGAGTTGTTTGGAGGATCCTGCGCTTGGATCCTCACACAATTCCCATTTCCATCTGACATTGTGTACTAGAGAGCGGCTGGGATGAAGAATGTGCTGAGTTGAAGAGGAGATTAAGGAGCCCCATCCTGCAGACTTAAAAACAGAATCATTGAATCTTTACAGTTGGAAAAAACATCTCTAAAATATTCAAGTCCAACCGTCTGTCCAATACCACCATGTCAACTAAACCATGTCCCAAATGTCTACACCTTTTTTGAACGCCTCCAGGGATGGCAACTCCACCACCTCTCAGGGCATCCTGTTCCAATGCCTGACCACTATTCCAGTGAAGAAATGTTTCATAATATATCTAATCTAAACTTTCCCTGACACAACTTGAGGCCATTTTCTCTCATCCTAAAACCATTTCCTTTGTCCTGTAATAATCACAATCCATGAACCAACAATGTAAGTGACTTTTGAATTGATAGAATCATAGAATGTGTTAGGTTGGAAGGGACCTTTAAAGGTCATCTAGTCCAACCCCCCTGCAGTAAGCAGGGACATCTTCACTAGACGAGTGGCTCAGAGCCCAATCAAGCCTGACCTTGAATATCTCCAGGGATGGGGCCTCCACTATGTCTCTGGACAACCTGTGCCAGTGATCTACCACTCTCATAGTGAAGAACTTTTTCATAATATCCAATCTAAATCTCCCCTTTTTGAGTTTAAAACCACTGCCCCTTGTCCTAGTGCTACATGCCCTCATGAACAGTTCTTCCCCAGCTTTACTATAGGCACCTTTCAGGTGCTGGAAGGCGGCTATATGGTCCCCCCAGAGCCTTCTTTTCTCCAAGCTGAAGAAGTCCAACTCTCTCAGCCTGTCTTCACAGCAAAGGTGCTCCAGCCCTTTGATCTTTTTTGTGGCCCTTCCCTGGATGCACTCCAACAGGTCCACATTCTTCTTGTGTTGAGGGCTCCAAAGCTGGACACAGTATTCCAGGTGAGGTCTCACCAGAGCAATTATCACTAGAAAATGTGGTTATTCTTTGCCTTCTTATAGTTGTGTCTTTTAAATTCCCATCTTTGCTTATCATAGCAGTTAGCAAATGACCCCAGTTGTGTGATCCCATGAACCCAGCTGGCCCAGAAGCTCTGCCTTTGGGGAAAAGCAGCAAGTGGGGGGACATTAGTGACAAAAATGCATTCACCTGCAGCTCTAGGGTTCTCTGAGGCTGCCATTCATGCTGTCCAGCCTGGGCCCTTTGGCTTCTGTATCCTGGAAGTGAGATGGGAGGATGGATTTACATACCGGGATCACATCTGGCACAGAATGGAGTGGTGGCCAGGCTGAACATACAGCCTCAGAAGTGAGTTGGAGTCCTGAGAAAGACATAATCAAGAAGCAGGAGCCCTTGTCCCCTGCGCTGAGGCAACACGTATAGAGTTAGGAAATAAACATTATGTCATGGATTGCAGTAAAAGTTTTGGATATGGCTGCAGGCTCACCACAGCTCTCAGTGAGATTCTGGCACAGTAGGAGCATATCCTGAGCACAGGAGGTAGACCCTAGTGTAAATCTAGAGTCTGATTACAACACTGCATCCTTGACCCTGCTCCGTACACCTGGCTTTGGTGGGTACAGTTCCCAAGCAAGAAGTTGAAAGTACGGTGGAACAGAAATGTCAGCCCTTCTTGGGCAATAAATGCCTAGAGCACATAGGTTATATATAGCACCGGTTAGCGTTACTTCAACACTCCTTGACAGATTTTCCTTTCTTTAATTAATCCTGGGAGATTACCTGCTGGAGAAGAGCTCTGTGGAGCAGGACCTGGGGTCCTGGTTGATGACAGGTTGGCTATGAGCCAGCAGTGTGCACTGGTGGCTAAGAGGGCCAATGGGATCCTGGGATGCATCAGGAAGAGTGTGTCCAGCAGGTCGAAGGAGGTGATCCTCCCCCTCTACTCTGCCTTGGTCAGGCCCCACCTGGAGTACTGTGTCCAGTTCTGGGCTCCCTGGTATAAAAAAAGACAGGGACCTCCTGGAGAGAGTCCAGAGAAGGGCTACGAAGATGATTAAGGGCCTGGAACATCTCCCAAATGAGGACAGGCTGAGAGAGCTGGGACTGTTTAGTATAGAGAAAAGACTTAGGGGGAGCCTAATTAGTGTTTATAAATATCTTAGGCAGGGGATGCAGGGCGAATTGGCCAGTGCCTTTTCAGGGGTCTGTGGGGACAGGACTAGGGGCAATGGCTGCAAAATGGAGCACAGGAAGTTCCGCACCAACATGCGGAAGAACTTTTTCACAGTGAGGGGGACAGAGCAGTGGAATAGGCTGCCCAGGGAGGTGGTGGAGTCTCCTTCTCTGGAGATATTCAAGACTCGCCTGGACACCTATCTGTGTAACATGAGCTAGGGAGCCTGCTTTGGCAGGGGGGTTGGACCCAATGATCTCTTGAGGTCCCTTCCAACCCCTATGATTCTGTGATTCTGTGAAGTGAATGTAGGTATTTCCCAATTCCCTTTGCCTGATTAAAGTGCCTTGGGGATTACACAGAAGCTCAGGGGTACTATGTTCAGGTCAGTAGTTAAATATTGCTCTGGTTCTGGTTATACTCTGCCATACTCAACCAGCAGGAAAATTTAGCCCCAAAATTGCAACTGACAGAAACATAAGAAGAAGAATTTCCTGCCTGGTGTGCACCTTGCCTATCTCCTTTTATTTATTTGCTTTGTTTGTTTGTTTTAAAAGACTGATAGGCTACAGAGTAACACCCACTTCGAACATGTTTTCCCACCGTTGCTCTACCAGCTCTGAAAACTGTTTTTGTTTGGATGTTGTTATTATCTGCTAGAGACTGATAGGAATGTGGAGTCTCTCACTGAGAGAGGGAAACATGGTTCTCATTCCGAAGGAATGCAGCTCCATCCACGCAGCTTACAGCGCGCTCACATTTGAAGTGGAGCCGCGGGATCCTGCGGCAGTAAAAATCATTGTGATTTATAGGAAAATGTCACTCTGGCTGTCTCCTCTATAAAAGCTTTTTACTACTCTTGTTGAATATAAATCAGAATAATGTGGCCAACAAAATGATGGTTTTGGCAAAATGTTGCGAAGACAAAAAATAAATGGGTTTGAATTGTCTTGGCTTTATTCTGCAGAGAGATATTACTGGAATTTATTGCCTTGCCAAGATCAATATCCTTGTCCTTAAAAATAGGTGTGTGTAGCTGTATGTCTAAATTCATATCCAAATTAATTTAAGGATGTTCACCATGAAGTTTATCTTCAAACCACAATAACACTAGATCTTAACTGCTTCAAATAAAGCTGACAATTTCAAAAACTCACTCTGGCCAAATCTGTAGTATCAGACTTCAAACCCTGTGGGGTTTTTGTCTCCTTCTAGGGTGAACTGTGATGTGTCTCAGCATATCAGACTCAAGGTTAGCAAACTTTACCCAGGAATTTAAGTAGGAGATGGACATTCCCTCCCACAGGATCAGAGAATCACCAAACGGTCGGGGTTGGAAGGGTCCTCTGGCAATCATCTAGTCCAACCCCCCTGCTAAAGCAGGATCACCTAAAGCAGGCTGCACAGGGGTATGTCCAGCTGGGTTTTGAATATCTCCAGAGATGGAGACCCCACAACCGCCTATTAATTTGAAGTGTAAGGAAAAATATGTGACAAAAAATAAATGGTCAATGAAATCAGTGGTTTGCCACAGCTCAGTATTTCTGCCTGTGGAGTGAAGCCACTATGGAAGTGGCTGAGCATATGGGAAGGTGACAGAGGCCAGGGCACAGCAAAGAGAGGTGACTAGAGTTTGTCTGGGTCTAGTCCTGTACCACCTCTTCCAAAGGTGTGGTGTTAGCCAGGGGTTGCCAGCTGTTGTTTTTTTAGCTGTGCATGATTCCTGGGTGTGCAGTCAGCATGGTTGCCTGAATCTGGCTGTGGACAGACTCAGAAAATGGGGACTGAGGATGCTGTATTTCCAGCTTGCCCTGACTCCAAGCGAGGTTCCAGCTCAAGCCCATTCCCAAGTGGAGCAGGATTCATGGAGACCCAGGGACACCTCTCCTTGAGGCCTCTGGGGATGATAGCTCTTGGCTAAATGAGGACAAGGACAAAAGGATTAACTTCACCTTTACTTACTTTACCAGCACTTAGGCATGACATAAATAATGTTTGCAGAAACTCAGTGCTTGCAACATGCAGGATCCCTGGCTAGACAGGGGCCATAACACTCCCTCCTGGCCTTTGAGTTCACAGATCTTTCCCTGTACTTAAAAGACCTCTGCTGCTGATGGCTGAGCACCTGTGCATGTCAACTGCTCACAATTAGCTGAACAGCAGCACTTGGAACAGACAGCCCTCTCCTGACTGGTGAATTATTCAGCATATCCAGTTCAGAGTGGTGCCCTGATCAGAGGCACCGGCAGAGATGTTCAAACCGCAGAAGAGCTTGGGCATGCAAAGGGAGGGCACACAAGGGACTCTCCTGGCCTACGAACCAACTCTTGGTTTCTTAGAAGTCCAGATCTCAAAGAATATTGAGCAATATAGTTCAGGGGTGTAGAGGGCACAATCATCCTCCTCTTGCATCTGTATCAATGTCAATAATGTTCTAAAAAGTGAGGCATAGGGAATAGCCCCAGGCTGAGAATAACTTCATTCTCAGGCTCTGTTCTTAGTTGGATAAAGTATCATCTAGGTCTAACTAGTCAGAATAGTGCTCACAAATGGAGCAAAGAGTATTTCTGTCTCAAGTCATTAAAAAAAAAAAAAAGGCCTGCAGGATGATTTAATAAGAACTGCAAATTCTAATGCACTGAATCTGCATAAGCTAGAGTGGATATGGACTTCAGAAGTAGCTTATAATATAACCAAAACGCAGAAGTGTGAATATATATGTGACAATGAGCCCTGATGTACTTGTATTCCATTCTATTTGCTGTGCATGAAAAATGCTAGTATGTCTCTATCATGAGTCCTTATGGCATTCCCAAAATATACTGGTCCATTCTGACCACTCTGCTGAGTGTTCAGGATAAAGTGATACAGATTTCTGACTTCTGAACTGTGGTGTGATACGTTTGGTTAGACATTGGAACAGGTTGCCCAGGGAGGTGGTGGAGTCACCATCCCGCAGGGTGTTTAAGGAAACGTTTGGTGAGGTACTTAGGGACATGCTTTAATAAGTAATATAGGTGGCAGGGGGACAGTTGGACTAGATGATCTTGGAAGTCCTTTCCAACCTTAATGATCTTACCTTAATGATCTTATGACTCTATGCTTCTATGTTATATTTCTGCCTCAGTCTTCCCATCTGTGCAATGGAGACAAAACTTTCTACTTTCTTTCTTCAAGGAAGGACTGGTAGGATTAAGCAGTATTTATTTAGAAGTTTTAAAATGGAAAAAATGAGACAGGCATAAATCACATTTTTTATAACTGTACATTTCTTGCCTTACATACACAGTGAAAGGTGTTTCCCTTTGCCTCTATTACCAGAAGACTGTGGCAGTCCACATTCAGGAGAAGCAGTCCCAGATGTTGCCTACGCCCACATATTTCTGAAGCTTTTGGTGATAAGTATGCAGCCTGCATACCTACAGGAATAAGCATGTACTGGTTCACATAGAAAATGAAGATACAGCGATTTAAATCAAGCGCTGATGAATTGCGTCTCTCCCCCTCTAGCTATTTGCTGCAATAAAAAAAAATGAAATCAGTAGTTCTTCCTCCATAAGACAATAAGCTTTCATTCCTCTGTCCTCTATCATGCCAATATGTCAGAAATGTCAATGTGGTGTCTTTCAAAGTCACTTCAGTGGGATCAGATATTGAAGATCAAAGAGAGAAAGAAATTGGAATGAAAGTCACGTTGAAAGCTTCATAATACAGAGAACTTTAAATGTTAAAGCTGTTCAACTCCTGGAGGTTTATAGTCAGCTACTGGGTTTTTCTGAGGACTGTATACGCACTTTGCTAGCCAATACTTCTGGCAGGAGGGGAAGCAGAAATATGGAAAACTATTATAATATGGAAAACTATTATAAGAATTTCTTCAGCCTTTTCAGAGACAGGCTCATGCTTTAATTTGCAGTGTGCTACACATGATGGGTAAGTATGAGCACAGGCAGTTTTCAGGTTTCAGTCTGTAAAATGCAGCTTTTCAAATAGAAAGTTTTAAGTCTCCAGGCAAGTGGATTTCATTGGTTTGGAGGAATTGGTGGCTCTTTGACTCTGAAATTCAGAATGTATGTTTGCTTATAAATGACTTATTTAGGAAGACAATGCTGCTCACCAAAATGCAAACCCACTTGGCTGTAATACAAAAAGCATCTTGGTTTCCCTCTGTCTTTGCTTTCGAGAGCCATGTGAAACCAGGAATTAAAAGAAGCTTTCTAGAACAGTAGTTTTGCAGTCACTGTGCCCTTACACTGCCGATGGGTAGCAAGGTCCCCAGTTCTTGTAGGCAGTTGCAGCCCTGGTCGAGCGTCCTTTGCTCCTCTCTATGCCCTGGGCATCAATGAATCTGTTCTGGGCACAGGGTTACATTCCTCATATTTTAAAACTTATTTGAGTAGCAGAACTGGGTACTGGCTCTAGGTTGTGGCTGCTGTGGGATCATGGAACCTCTCTCTCTTCTTTCTGAGGGTGGGGAGTGCAAGATTAATTTTCAGGAGCAATGCCTAACTGTGTAGAGGAACGTGGCAGCAGAACCAAATGAATTTAGCAAAATGACTACTTTGACTAGCCAGAGAAATGTGCCTATGAAGATAAATAATAAATGCACAGGTGCCAACACAGGTTTTGTTCCTTTGCTATTGGAGAGTTGTGGGATTTTTAATTAGCACACGTTACAGATCTTAGAGTCCCCCTTCCTTCCCAACATCTGTTAGAAATGGATTTTCTGGCAACATCTCCCTTGGTTCAAAAGGTCAGATGAAGGAAGAGTTCCTTTCATGCCTATATCAACATTATACCTAAGCTGCTCAGTCTAGAGAGAAGCCTGTAGCCCACTGTGTTGCTGAGACCTGGATTTATGAGAAATAGAAAACCTGAATAGAGGCTTCAGTAATCTCTGTACCTTAGTGCTATCAGGAGATGCCCTAGGAACGGTTTCCCCACTTATCCTCTTCATTGGGTGACTTTTCTGTCTCCTGTCAGCCTCATGGTATCACTGCGGGAGAAAAGCATAGAGGAAGGCTGATGCCCATTACCTGGAAGCAAAGCAAACAACCAGGGACTGTCCCACCTAAAATAATTCAATGAATTATCTCAGAAAGAACTCTGAAATTCTCCTGAGGGCAAATGATGCAGATGGGTGTTGGGTTTGGCCTAAAGCCCAGGCTTATGACTTCTCTTGCACAACAGAATAGATGTAACCAAGTGGCTACTCGCAACCTTAAGTGCTTCATGTTTAAGGAAATGGGAGAAGAAACAACAAGAATGTAGACTGTCAAGATTCATGGTGTTTAATTTTTATAGACTGTTAACAGAATTTACTAGCAGATGGTACCAGGATGTTCCAGCTAACATTGAGGCAGATAGGAAGACACAGATGGAAGAGGAAAGAAGGGTTGCTGCTCAAAGTGGTGAGAAAGATTAGAGATCCCTGTGATAGCTGTGGTCTGTCCAGGTTAACAAATGGCTATCAATATTGGTGAGCAGCATATATGTTTTTGGTGCGCACCATGTTATTTTTTGTTTGACCTTTTGGTAGGTCACATAATCACAGAGCTTTCAGCTGTCCTGGCTTTCCATGCAGGGCTGGGTAGGGTACACATATGCGCTGCCATTAAAAATAGCCTTATAAGAAACAAAATAACCTTTTGGAATCTGAACTGAAAGAAAAATACATGAGTTTTGCCATAAGTTGACATAATTTGGCCGTCTTATTAATCTTCATAAATCAAATTCTACAAATAGATTATCAACATGATTGTGCTGGTAGAGGGAGTCTGGTGTATGTATACCTGATAAGCACCCGATCTAGAGACCTGTGCTTTCAATGCCTCCTTTAATTAGAGACTCAGTTTTTTGTGCCTCCAATTACAAGAGCTGCAGCTGGAAGGGGTTCTGCCAGTGCTGTGAGTGAGATGTCAGAAGCGACAGCGTGACTTCAGCTGTCCCTGCAGAAATCCACACGTACAACCACACCTATACCTGTCATTCGCATCACAGGGGATGGAATTGCAGGATGCGTTACCGGGCATGTTCTCAGACCAGACATGAAAATAGGAGCCAGATTCTGAAAAGATGAAGATGGAAAACTCTGCAAAGCCAGACCCTGTCTTTAGGCATAGGCTATGAGATGGCCCATAGTTTCTCTTTCCCTGAGGGTCCCACAACATGAGCCATTGCCTCAAGCTCCGATGGGTATGTAACACGCTTATTCTGCTGTTACGCTGACTTTCCATCATGGCCAAAACCCTGGGAGTGGAGTCGAGACTGCACCTACTGCCACAAGTCCTTTATCAGCAAACAAGGAACTGAGAGGACCGAGAGGCTCCCTTGGTTATGCTCCCCCTGCTCTCTCATTCATTGCTCAGCGCTGAGGTTTGGAGACACAGTAGAGGGAAGTGTCTGTGTGGTTTATGCCTCTTTATGTCCCTGCAGGCTCTCAAAAGAAGCAGCCACATATAATTCCAGGTTAAAATGCCATCTTCGAGATCCTTGGCAAGAGCTCTCCGGTGCTGCTGAGACACTTGACTTAATTCTGCCACCAATTCAAATGGAGTGCTGGGCTGCTTTCCTGTCTCTGTTTGGATTTTAAATTGCCTTTGGATCCTGCTGAAATAACCTCTGCCAGAGACAACTTATCGCTCGGTATTACTGAAATACTCCCAAGGAGCACTTTTCTTTCTTTCTTATTCTTGGCCTAAACCAGGTCACAAAAAATGGGAAGAATTTTAAAGAAAATTCCCAGAAGTGCATGCCAAGAATACTCTTCTTTTTGCCCCAGTCTCATCCTCCCCAGGTTTAGGGTGAGCAAGCCAAGCATGGCTTTGCTTCACCTATATCCCTGCTCTGTTTTCCAAAACAAAACATGATGAGCACTGTGCAGGTAAGATCACCTCCCGGGTTGACGGCAGACGTGAGACAGCATTCAGATGATGTGGAAGGCTGAATAGACTCTGCAGTCTCCTAGATATCACTCTGTGTAAAAACAGATGGATTATTACTGGGAATTCCCTTGTTTGAGGTGTTGGCAGTAGACTTCAATGCTGTTGAGGTTCTTTATATCTTTATATCTTTATATATATATACACACACATATATAAACCATAGAATTATTTTACCTGTTGCACTTTTTAAAGACTTTCTGGTAACTAGTTCCATCTTCCTGTCTCCTCCACAAGAAGTCCATGGCCAGGGAACCTGTGCAATACATGAATTTAAGCACTTTTCCACTGCTGCCACTCCCAGTTGCTTTTGCCAGCAGATCCTTCCTCCAGGGCAGGACCCCAGGGACAGTCAGTAAAAAGCTCCACCATCCAGCCTACCTCCACTCTAAATCCCTGGGCCCATAGGTGGGAGCCATTTGTTTTCTCTTCCAGCCCTGTCAAGCCCCTGGCTTGAGGCTTGGAGTTTGTGTACTGAGCACTTCAGCAGAATCGAGGATAAAGTATTAAATATTTTTGATACATGGTGAATGAATAGAAAAGTAGGAGAGGAAGGACTGCTAACAAACCTTCCTCTAGACCAGTGGAAAGAAAATGGCAAGAATGAGTGGAGGATTTTCCTAGAGCCAGAACCTAAATGCCAGCAACTGTTTGAAGTACATTAGCGATAAAGGGCTTCTTACAGATACTGGGGAAATTTTAATAGGATGAACATGGAAAATTCCAGCTCTTTAATTTGTAGAGTTCACTCCTGTAGGAGTTTTTATCTCCTTTGGTATTTTAGTGGGATATTCTGTATTTAGTCAACAGAGGTTTGTGTTCCTTGTAAGGCAGAAGGTGTTTAATTTGTTGAGAAGATTTGTTCACCGGAAAATAACTAAGTGGTTTCATAAAAAAGGCAATGCTTCTCTTAACACATCATAAATCAGATTCATTAGGAGCAGATGATGTGTCCTCTTTTCCCACCAAGAAAGTTCCAAGTCTTGACACTATCAAAGAGCAGGAAAATGTGCCACACATCCACTGCTGGGATGCCAGCAGGGAAATTCCCCCTGCCCAGAGCAGTCCTGGGGTCTGATCCCTGCACAGGGACTTGCTGCCCCTTCCACAGCTCCATGGAAAGCAGTGGGGAACTCTGCAGTTGCAAAGGTTTGTCATCACTGCTGATCTTAGACTTGCATTTCCAATAGTCTAACCCTGTGTAAGGCTGTTTAGGGAATTAGCACGATCAACCCAAGAAATGGAAAGCAGCGATGCACGTACCCTGTTCGAAGTGGCAGGGAAAAGGAGTAATTTAACCTTAAAAATATCACACTCCTGATTATTCTGTAGTGCTCCTGTTCTTCCCCAATGAATAAACTAAGCCTTAATCCATATAAAATAGATTTTACTAGAATGCAAGAATGCATGGGAAAGTATAAACCATTTACTGAAGGAAACTTGAACTTCCTGTGAAATGGAAACAATTTGAGAGCAGAACATTAAGATCATTCATTGATTATATTCATTGGCCTTAAATTTTTTATTTATGGACAGTCAGAAAAGATGGGAGAGGTGCTAGACATGTCCCAGCCACAGGGTATGTATTTCCATTATTGATGCTAAACCCCAAGTTATTTTAAAGAGGATTGGTGCCTTCAGCTCACCTTCTGCTTTTAATAAAAATAGCATTTTCATAGAAAAAGTAATAATGGCTTCCCTTCATTTCTCCAGACTTGGATTTTGCTGTAGACTTCACTATTGGAGCATTCACAACGTACAAGGTAAGACTTCCTAATGATTACTTTTATGCCTAGCCATGGCAGTAAAATCATGCTCCTTTTACATACGTGTGTATATATACATAAAAAATGTACCATATAATCTTTAAAGGTTCAGAGAACATTCCATGAGTAATTGATGTGGTGGAGATACACTGCATACAGTGTGTTTGCGCTCCAGACATAGGAAAGTCAGTAGAAAGACTATGATGTTCCTTAGGAAGAATTGGGTCAGACTCCATATGATTAAAGATATAGGTTTCACTAGACCAGGTTGCTCAAAGCCCTGAACTACCTGACCTTAAACACTTCCGGTGATGGAACAGTCCTAGGCAATTTGGTGTCCACTGAGACCCCCAGGGCCTCTTCTCAAAGCTGGGCAGGAGCTTGCTTTTCCTTTTACTGAACTTCATGAGTTCCCCGCTTCATCATTTCTCCAGCCTGCTGAGGACACTCTGAATGGTAGCACAACCCCCTGTGTATCAGCCACTCCTCCCAGTTTTGTATCATCTACAAACCAGCCAGTCACTGAGACATGGAAAGCAAAGCTCGGGAGAGGGGGAGAGAGGCAGAGGTGAAGGCTTTTGAGCCCAGAGCTTGCTGGAGGGCAGATTTTGGTAGGTGGGCGCTGCTATTTATTTCATTTGTGAGTTTGGTGAAAATAAGCTTTTTAAAAACCCTATTTTTTATAAATAAAACTTGGTAGGGTTTTTTAAAATTTTTAAGTGGATATTTGACCCTTATCAGCAGTCTCTTATTCTAAGGAAAATGACCCTTTGTGGCTCCAAATGTTGGCTGAACACTCAGACAAAAAAAAAAAAAAAAGGGAATAAAAAGAAAAAAAAAGAAAAAAGAAAAAAAAGAAAAAAAAAAGAAAAAAAAAGAAAGGTTTAAACTCTTCAGGAAAATGAACAGGATGGAGGATAAAACCTTGCTCAATAATAAACTGTGTCCCCAGATGATTTTCTTCACAGCATCCTCTAAAGCCATTAGCAAATGCCAAGGACTTCATCTGTAGTTATTGGACACTGTGCCCTGCTGTTACTTGGCTTGGAAGTCCTCTTCCACACCATCCATGTAGGGAGCAGGTTATCTGGCACCTTCCTCACCACCCCTCTGAAACGTTGCTCATGACCAAACAGCAAATCCTGACCTTCCTTTTGCAGGAGGTCCCAGGCATGCAGCAAGGGGGGCACCCCGACGTGCTGTAATGATATGAAGGGGGCGTCACGGCTCCTGCGCTGAACTGCCTGGGTTCCTGTAAACCCAGCCTAGTGCATTAGCTTATGGCCTCTACATATTTTAGGTCTTTTCAGCTGTAACTGCAGTGCTGTGACACATAAGGTGATTTCAGCAAAAGCCAGGTGTGGACAGAATATGTTGGAGCTGGGAGTCGGTTTTGTTCTGACTTGTGTGCAGAGCTGTTGACATAAGCCCCAGCGTGAGTGCTTGGCGGGGAAATGGTACGACAGGGACTTGCCAAAGGCTTGCAGTTTATGCCTGTATGCATTTCTGTGGTGAAACTTCACACCTGCTAGCCAAGCCGACTCACACTTGGCACTTCACTGGGAAGACTCTTCGCAGAGGTGTGCCTGTAGCCTTCCTGAGATGCCTGTGCTGGAGCCATTGGCATCCTGGCTCTGCTTTTCATTCTGGGACACTTGGTGCCTTGGAGCATCGTAGAGTCAGAGTCATCATCAAAAATGTCTTTTTGGCATTCCAGAGCGATGGGATACTGCAGGGGTTTACATCATGTGAGTGCTGAGACTTGGAGCAGAAAAATCATAAAGAAAATCCTTGTGGAAACGCGCTTCTCTAACCCTCTTTCCCTCTCATGGCTTCTGATTAGCCTAGATGGGGAGATGCTTTGGAAATGCCAGAGCATATTAATGAATTGATTTGTGTGCCTAATTTCTGTTAATAATAATAATAATAATAATAATAATAGTAACAATAACAACAACAATAACAAAAACAATCCTGAAACGTCTAAAAGCTGGCTGTACAATGAGAATTTTGCTTAGCTAAAAATCACAAATGGTTTACTACTGGTGTCATCTCTGAATATTTAGCAAAAAAGCAGTGAGGTGTCAAGGGACAGAATGTGGCACACACTAAAACGAGAGCTTCTTCTCATCCCCGTGAGGTCCTGCAGCTGTCAGAGAGATGCAGACATCCTCTGAGACAGTCCTAGGGGATTTCATGGTCTGCTTCCTACTGAGTCAACAAATAGAGTCCATCTGCAGAGCATCAGGGCAAGCATAAGCTCAGTAAATAGACGCCTCTTTATTAATAGAAGAAGGTGAGTAAGTAGCTTCTGTCTTGCTTGATAGTGCAGGACTTCTCACAATGTCTTGAAACGCGCTGCAGGCAGCCTCTGAGATGGAGTCTTGTTTGCCTAGAGAGCATTGTTCCCCCTAAGTGCTGTCTGTGGACACGTCCCCCACATTGTCCCTTACCATGACATAATTCTCTGCCGGTGAGTTCTGCAACAGCTGGAGGGAAGAATTTGCCTCATTTAGCACTGGTTTCCATTGAAGGTCTCCCAGTATCACTGAAAACCATGTGGCATTCAAAAGCTCTAACAGATGCCAACAGGGAGAGCAAAGTAGGGTACTGCCTACTGTGCTGCACCTCAGCATCGCTGCCAGGTGTCGGTGAGGGTCAGGGACCATTGTCCTGGCCGTGGCTATACATGCACAGTGCTTGCTTGCAAGCAGGGGGGTGATCAGGGTGAAGCACTATGGTGAGCACAGTCCTCTGTGCTGTGGGAACTCCTCTTGAGAAAAAAAAACAACAACCGAAATACTGTGCAGGACTGTTCAAATTAGGAACAGGAAGAGAAGCACAAGCAACAGAAGTTGACTTTTACTCATTTGACATGTGCTTCCTCATCTTTTGGACCCTTTTCCAGTGTGTCTTGTCACATGGTACCTTTAAATTGAAGTGAACATTAGCTATAAGCACAGCCGTGTCTCCTGGCCATGTAATGGGACAGCTTTCCTGCTCTCTCATTCTGAATCACAGAATCACAGAATCACAGAATGGTAGGGGTTAGAAGGGACCTCGAGAGATCATCGGGTCCAACCCCCCTGCCAAAGCAGGCTCCCTAGCTCATATTGCACAGATAGGCGTCCAGACGAGACTTGAATATCTCCAGAGAAGGAGACTCCACCACCTCCCTGGGCAGCCTATTCCAGTGCTCTGTCACCCTCACTGTGAAAAAGTTCTTCCGCATGTTGGTGCGGAACTTCCCGTGCCCCAACTTGCAGCCATTGCCCCTTGTCCTGTCCCCACAGACCCCTGAAATGGGGCTGGCTGATTCCCCCTGCATCCCATGCCTAAGATATTTATAAACACTAATTAGGTCCCCCCTAAGTCTTCTTTTCTCCAGACTAAACAGTCCCAGCTCACTCAGCCTGTCCTCATAGGGGAGATGCTCCAGGCCCTTAATCATCTTCGTAGCCCTTCTCTGGACTCTCTCCAGGAGGTCCCTGTCTTTTTTATACCAGGGAGCCCAGAACTGGACATAGTACTCCAGGTCAATCCAGACAAGAAACTCCAGTTTGAGAAATGAGGACCCACATTTAGATACAGCAATGTGTGCCGTGGCCACAGCTCATGCCTCTGAGGAGCCATCTCTTACAGAGCCACAGAATCACTGAATGGTCGGGTTTGGAAGGGCCCTCTGGAGATCATCTAATCCAACACCCCTGCTAAAGCAGGATCTCCTAGAGCAGGTTGCACAGGATCCCTTCCAGGCAGGGTTTGAATATCTCCAGAGGACACTCCACAACCTCTCTGGGCAGCCTGTCCCAAGGCTCTGTCATCCTCAGAGTACAGAAGTTTTTCCTCATGTTCAGACAGAACTTCTGTGTTCCAGCTTGTGCCCACTGCCCCTTGTCCTGTCACTGGGCACCACTGAAAACAGTCTGGCCCATCCTCTTGACACTTGCCCTTCAGATATTTATAAGTATTGATGAAATTCCTTCTCAGTCTTCTCCAGCCCTTCATGACTTAAAAAAGCAATGGGATTTTTAGCCTTTCACATCACATACATGGTTTTAAAGACACACCCCAAGTTTAACTCACGTTGCATGTTGCTACTGCTGATGCACTACATTTTCTGGGTAAAATTTTCTGTTCCTCTGTGGATAAAACCTGTGAAGAACTACTTGAAAGATGAACTGCAGTCTGCTCTCTTAGTGTCAGAGTAGCTTTCTTCCAGCATTCTAGAGAAAAACAGCAGTAAATCTCAGGCCAAGTGTCATATGAGGTAAGAGAGTCTATCTGACATAATTTCTTTCTTAGAAACTTCCAGTGTTGAAAGTCTTTAAACTTTGGCACCTTGTCAAAATCCACAATTCCCCACCACAAAATTAGGAGATATCTAAAAAAGAAGTCCCTTTCCAGGAATGACCCAAACAGAAATGAATACAGTGAGAGGAAAAAATCTGCCACTGTTCAGGACAGATTAGACAGAACATTTCCCTTTTAACTTTAAGTGCACCAGGGATTTGGCCATACATTTTGGAGAGTCTTAGAGAAATTATTATTTTCCTCTCAGACCTGACTTCTGCTCTCCCCACAGCTGATTATTTCCCAGAAGTCACATTTTTCATATTTCAGTTGGGTTTTTTTGATACTAAACTGACCAAAGCCAGAAGTCTGAAGAGAACACTCGGCTGCCCAGCTCTGAAGGAAGTCTCTTCCCTCTTTCTGCACTTGCCAAAATGTAGTATCTTACCAGAATGGCTCAGAAACACAGTTCCTACCCAGGTAAATTCCCACAAGGTTGACCATGACCATGACAAGGTGGTGGAGCACTGGCACAGACTGCCCAGAGAGGTTGTGGAGTCTCTTTCTCTGGAGACAATCAAAACCTGCCTGGATGCATTCCTGTGTGATTTAGTCTAGGTGATCCTGCTCTGGCAGGGGGTTGGACTAGATGATCTTTCGAGGTCTATTCCAACTCCTAATGTTCTGTGATTCTGTGGCCATTATTCTGCTTGGTTGAATTTTACAGTATCCTTTTAGGCTACTTAACATAAAAGAATCTGCTGTGGCACAAACCATGGTACAGCCTCAGTTCGTGTTTCCAGTCCATCTGTCTGTGGCTCTCAAAGAGAAGAGCTGTTTTAATTTTCTTTGGTAAAGTTTATTACACTGTGGGCAAACCATCAAAGGGGAGAGCTGGACTGAGCCATAGAGTAAGACCCAAGGGGCACATTAGTACACTGGAACAGTCAATATTTTTCAAATGCTAAAGATAGGAAATGTTTTAAATCCCTTTTCCCCCCTTTCTGCTGCTCAGTACACCCTGCCCACCCTGTGGAGAGCTGCCAGCTCCCTTTGGACAGGTACTTTCCATGGGGCCAGCAGGCCATGATGGGACATGCAATGTCATCCTTGGGATGGGAGCAGCCAGGGTGGGGATGCTCAAAATTGCTGTCAGAGGCAGGATCACCATAAGCAGCATCTGGGGACAGATCTCAGCATGCGGTGGGCTGTGAGGAGTGGAAGATTCATCCAGGCTGACAGTGGCTATGGGCACTAGTAATCATACCATAGCCCAAGAATGTGACCATATCCTAGGGCTATTGTCACTTTCACCTCTAAACTGGCAGGGACATTAGACAGCCATTTGGAAGTGGAAGACAAGGACACGGTGGGAAAATGATCATCAGCTGAAGTTTACTGATGGCAGTCACCATGTGAGTGCAACACAACCTCTGTGGTTTAAGGATCTCCTTTGACAGTGGGAGAGGTGAGTTTAAATCCCTTAGGTGAAAAGAGGATGAAAACACTCAAGGGAGAGCTTCTTATCATACTAGTGTTATATGAAAAGGTGAAAAGACCTTCTCTTTAGACCTTGTCTTCCTTGAAATTCTTCCCCCTCTAGATACAGGCTTTGTTTATATGTGTTACCAGCACAATAGCATGAGCTGGAAGGTCATTTGTCTCCCTTTGGATTTACACGACATTACTGCTAAAGCCAGCAGGCTGGAAAATGGAAAGCTTTCCAGCTCTGCCTCCTCTCCTGTTAAAGACAGTCCAGGAAGCTGTGCAGTCTGCGCTGAACACCCAGAGTTATGCTGAGTCCCGTGGCTACGTGCTACCCTCTAAAGTATATTTAAATGTTCTGAAGGAACCGGTGGATGAAGCGGTCAAGCCACTCTCCATCATATTTGAAAGGTCCTGGCCATCTGGAGAAGTCCCCACTGATTGGAAAAAGGGAAATATAACCCCCATTTTTAAAAAGGGGAAAAAGGAAGACCCAGGGAACTACAGACTGGTCAGAGAAGTTGGAGACTATGCTCAGGCACACGGAGATTAAGGATGTGACTGGTGACAGCCAACATGGCTTCACTAAGAGCAAATTGTGCCTGACAAATCTGGTGGCCTTTTATGATGGAAGGACATCATAAATTATGGTAGACAAAGGAAGTATGATGGACATCATCTTCCTGGACTTGTGCAAGGCCTTTGGCACTGTCCAGCATGACACCCTTGTCTCTAAATTGGAGAAACAAGGATTCAAGAGATGGACCACTCTGTGGATAAGGAACTGGCTGGATGGTCACACCCAAAGAGTTGTGGTCAATGGCTAAATGTCTATGGCGACCAGCAGAGAGC
>VZTU01015574.1:0-42049 GCA_013400835.1 Zapornia atra
TTTTTTTGTTGTTTGGTTTTTTTGACAGAAGGGAGGACTGGTAACAATAATTGCCACAAGCACAGAGTTGTGATTTTTGCAATTGCTCTTAGCAGAAAACAAGTCTATTAAGCAGGATATTAATCCTACAGTAGAGTTACATGCAGATCATGTACAGTTAGCTTTCAACAACCTACTCAAACACAAATATCTGACACTAAGTACAGAAACCGATGAACTCTTTGTTTATCGGGGCATGCGAGCGTTATACTCTAAAGATCTGTACTGCTGCTTCCACAGTACCAGGAATACTACTACCACAGAAACTACCTAGTGTTTAGAATGCATAGAACAGACTTGTAACTCCACCTCACTTGAGAAGTCACATTTGGAAACAACATTCTCTGCATCTGTATGTGATTCAAGACAACTTAAGTAAATGCCTATTTGGCTATCATTTTTCTGAGATGAAGACACACAGTCTACGTACCGCTGGGATCCAGATACTAAACTACCTCTGTAATGCTTCCTGCACTACTGCAGCTACCAACGATCTTAGGTATCAGTGGGGAATAGCAGTATATAAAGCTTTTCCAGAACCACTAATGGCATCTCTCTACTTATTTTCAAGCAGGCTGATTGAAAAGGCAGCTTGTCAGAATTGTCTGGATGGCTTCACAATTTCCTCTTTTAAAGAGGGACTGTCAATATTAAAGCGCAGATGAGATTTCCCACACATATGTATGGCTCCATCACCCAGGTGTCAACAGTGTGTCTATTACAGCTCTTGACTTGAAGTGACTGCCTGTCACCATTAACAAGACAGCATAAATTGACAATTTATTTGCTGGAGATGTAGGATACCATTTTTATTCCATTTTCTGTTTCTCAAGCATTGGCTTTGCGAGCCTGGAGTGAGGACCGGAAGGACATAAGCACTACAATTTTCTTAGATTCCTAGAGATAAAACCTCTTGTACATGGCCCAAAGATTCTATTAAATTAGTAAATTGAGCACCATACCTCATGCCCTGTGATATGCATGAGACCAGAAACAGCAGCTGCAATGGAGTCGTATCCACCTCTCTGAACCATTGGACCAGTCTGACCATAACCTAGAACAGAAAGAGCAAGTCAATCAAGGACAAGTACAACATAAACTCATATTACTGTTTTAGTACAAAAAGAAACAAACTAGCATTTCTCATCAGCTTTTGTTTCCAAGCTGTCCAGATTGTACAACAAGTGAATAGTATTTTATTCTATTTATTCCTGCACATTTTTAAGAGTAAAATGATGGGTTTATCCTGTAAGGGTTGATGATGTGTTTGATCTTAATACTAGGCAGATTCCTGGCCCTACTATGTGTCATGCCCTTCGGACAGAATTCCTTTTTTCATTTGCTGGGTCTGCTGAGGTGGGATTCAGATGTCATTTCAGAGGCTTTATGGTATCTGTATAGGCCTCCAACTACTGTCCACAGAACCCATGGCATCTGTGTTGTATTTCCACTCCACCATGAAGACATCTTGAATAACACAAATATGGTAAAAATCATGACACTGTGGTGTAGACACGTGAATTTTTCTCCCCTTAGTCCTCTTATTTTATCCCACATCTAAACAGAACTACCTTCAAAATAAAACATTGTTTACACCAGAGGGCAGGGCTGGCCCTTCAACAAGTACACATAATCTGTTTGCCAGGAGTTAGCAACAATGAAATGCAAAATAATAATTAAAAAAAAGCTTTTATAGAGCTACACAAATACAGTTTTGTTCAACATCCTAGCTTTTCTCTGCTTTAACTCGTCGTGTTGTTCCAGCAACCACAAAATCATCTGGTTGAAGAGGTCCTGAAGGATCAGTTGAAGAGGTTACAAATAGAGATATCAAACCTATTCTTCTGCCAAGGACTACTGCTTGTCAATCAAAGCATATCCTTATAATTTAGGAGTGAAATTGGATGCACTTAATGTACTGGGCCTATACAATGTAATGACCTTAAATGGTCAAAGAGTTACGTTTATTTTTCTTTTATGGAACCAATGACCACCCAAAACAGAGGGGAGAAGTCAACAGGGAATGAGCAACATGTGTGACTGCTATTATTAGAACTATTAGAAACCACCAGAGCCCTTGAGATTCAGATTTAAGAGTCTCTCCTCCTTCAAAGGGGCAGCAAACTCGAACACTATTCTCATACTTTCTTCTCCCTTTTCAGATATCTCTAGGAGAAAACTAATTAAAGGAGCAAGCAGTTAGAAAGTATTTGCACAAACAAGATTCCTAGTTTGGCTGGCACTTTTAAAGCAATGTTTGCATTACTCTAAGCTGTGAGGACAGGAATAAAATAAAAATATAATCAATATATACTACAAGATAAACCTTCCTAAATTCCTTTTAATTATGCTCCCCTGAATAATCTTATTTATATACACAGTCTGTTTGGTAGATGTGACAGTCTAAACACTGGCTTTCTTGACTACAGCACACAGTTAAAAATCATTCCTCATCGGGGTAGTCTTCCACTTGGACCAGTGCTGCCATACAAAATTCCTAAACAATGCTGAACATACAGGATGAGAAAATAACAATCAAACAAATCAAACCAGAGTTGAAGAACTTTGTTACCCCATTTAATATTTAGCAATTCGGCCCAAGCAAAACGATACCCACCAGCCATACCGGTTTCCCCATTATACCACAAACTTAATTACCTGGATCTTTTTCTGGAGACATCAGATCCACATTGTGCAAAGCTGAGGAGGAACTCAACTTCTACACTCAGTGTCACAGGGAATATCAATATACTGCTGCCAGCACATTGATTTTGTCAGCGTAGCCTCAAAACAAACATTTCATAAGAAAGGACTCAACACTTTTCTTATGGTCAAATCTGTATCTTGTTGAGTCAACTACTCATGAGAGGGGAAAAAAAAAAAAGCCCAACCAAAAACCACCTACAAATTTACCCAGTTTTATTTGAAATCATGTCTGTGACAACAGCTGACCATTAGACCTTAACTAGCAACTGGTGGTGTTTCCTGTCATACTTACACACTTAAGTTTAGAGGAAATAACAATGTTTTCATTTTCAAACATAACAGGACTAGCAAATGAAATATGGTGGATCCACCCAAAAATGCTCACTAGGCATATACCATTATCTCATTGGAATGAACTGTAGCATTAAAAACATTTAAATGTGTGGGGCCACTTCAAAAACAAATCTTGCTCAATAAAAAATAATACTCAAAACAACTTTAATTGAATAGTGAAAAGCATATTGAAGTAAGTGAGAAATTACGTACTGGCCTCAATTATTAAGAAAGAAAAGACATCTCAACACTTCTGCTCACACAAATGTCTTCATAAACAGAAAACATCTGAAAGTTAAGCATTTAGCATGTAGACAGCAAAACTATAAAATGCTTTGCAATGCTCTTTTAAGGACAAACACCCATCCATCAAACATTTTATTCAGGAAAGGTGATGGGCAACAAATCACACGTCTTTCTAATGGTATTGTAGAAGTACAACTTTAAACTCCTTTTCACACAGTGGTCTCAAAATAAAAGTTATTTAATAGCTTTCTGGCTAAAATTAGAGGTTCTAAGGAGTGTTCATTTAGTCACAATAGATTAAAAAGAAAAAAATATATATAATTCCACTTTCAATCTGAATTCTGAATTGACAAAGCTAGTGTAGGGACAAAATCTGTTTGTAATTGGAAATAGTTTGCCCCAGGAGTTATGGACATATAGAATGTCTGGAAGAGGAGGTAGCTATCTAACTGTTAAGTAACAAATAGCAATTTTTTTTTTAGAAAATAAAAGATCTCAGAATCCCAACAAAAATCAAAGGCTGAACATTATAATTCTAGTAAACTATACAGGTCACTAGAGCAACACAGTGCAGGTATTTTAGAAATAATTATGAACACAAAAAGGTTAAAGAAAAGCACAAAATTACATTCAGAAAATTTTCAGTCTGATGCACAGATGTCACCATAACAAATACATACACACACACATACATATACATACAGATATGTGTCTATGTGTATATATATATTTAAAAACTCTTTTATGATATAACAATACCACACAGCTTGTTTGTCCAACTACCCTGTGTTATTTCACACTTGAATTTAGCATGCAAAAGCATAGGTTGGCTATTATACATGCTTAACCCTAAATATAGGTTCCTGTTCAGTATAACATAGCAGGTGGCTTATCAAGTTTAGATACAACAGAAAATACTGAAGAGATAATCCCTGTTGAAAACAGAAAGAATAGACTTGACAACAACGGCCTCTGAAGATGAAACTGCTCTCTAGTGGAGTCTCCCTCTTCAGGCTACAGTCAATATTTAAATAGTTTCTTTCTACCAGTAAAGAATTTATTTAGGTCCTTAAGTCCAGTAAATACACATTTATTTTGGGGAGTATATTTCAGAAGAGAGAAAAAAAATTAAAACCCAATTTAATAAAACTAGAGAGTTTTCTAAATGATGTCAGTTTGAGAGGGAGCTGAATAGATGCCTAACTCACATAAAGCTTAAGGTTTGTGTAAAAGGGAATCTGTAAACAAAGGTAAGTTGCATCACCCCTTAAATCCCTATTCTAAATCTTGTACTAGGAAGGCAAAATTTTCCTGATACCTGCCACATCCTCACAGAATCACAGCATGGTAAGGGTGGGAAGGGACCTCTGGAGATCATCTAGTCCAGCCCCCCTGCCAGAGCAGGATCACCTAAAGCAGGTTGCACAGGACAGCATCCAGGCAGGTTTTGAGTGTCTCCAGAGAAGACTCCACAACCTGTCTGGGCAGCCTGTCCCAGCGCTCCGTCACCCTTAAACAACTTTTTTCCCATGTTCAGATGGAACTTCCTGTGTTCCAGTCTGTTCCCATTGCCCCTTGCCCTGTCACTGGGAACACTGAAAAGAGCCTAGCCTCTTCCTCTACATATCTACCCTTTAGATAATCAAGATACCCTCTGTCTTCTCTAGGCTAAACAGAACCCATCTGTCTCAGCCTTTCCTCATATGAGAGATGCTCCAGTCCCTTCATCATCCTTGTAGCACTCCACTGGACTCTCTCCGGTAGTTCCCTGTCTTCCTTGAACTGGGAAGCCCAGAACTGGATACAATATTCCAGATGTGGCCTCACCAAGGCAGACTAGAGGAGGAGGATAACCTCCCCTTGACCTGTTGGCCACGCCCTTAATGCACACAAGGATACCACTGGCCACCTTGACCACAAGGGCCCATTACTGCTCGTGGAGAGCTTCTTGTCCACCAGGACTCGCAGGTACTTTCTCTACAGAGCTGCTTCTTAGCAGGCGAATCCCTAACCTGTACTGGTATCTGGGGTTATTCCTCTCTAGGTGCAGGACCCTACACTTGCCCCTGTTGAATTTCATTAGGTCCCTCTCCATGCAACTCTTCAGCCTGTCCAGGTCTCACTAAACAGCAGTGCAGCCTTCTGGTGCATGAGCCACTCCTCCCTGTTTTATGCCATCAGCAAACTTGCTGCGGGTACACTCTGTCCTCTTCTCCAGATCCACTGAAAAGTATGTTCAAGACTGGACCAAACACTGACCCCTGGGGCACACCACTTGCTACAGGCCTCCAACTAAACTCTGCATCCCTTACCACAACCCTCGAGCTCTGCCGTTCAATCAGTTCTCAACCAACCACACTGTTCATTCATCTGACCCATACTTCCTAAGCTTACCTATGAGAATATTATGGGAGACAGTGTCAAAAGCCTTGCTGAAGTCAAGGTAGACAACATCCATTTCTCTCATCTCCCCAGGCAGTCATGCCATCATAGAGGGCTACCAGAGTGCTCAGGCATGATTTCCCCTTTGTGAATCTATACTGACCACTCCTGATAGCCGCCTTCTCCTCCACATGCTTAGTGATGACCCTCAGAATAATCTGCTCCATCACATTTCCAGGGATGGAAGTGAAACTGACTGGCCTGTAATTTCCCAGGTGCTCCTTCTTGACAACCAACATTAGTTCTCCTTCAGGTCTCAGGCACCTCTCCTGTTCTCCATGACCTTTCAAAAAGGATGGAGAGTGGCTTAGCAGTAACATCTGTCAACTCACTTAGCACTTGTGGGTGTATGGATGTTAGGAAAAAAGTTGTTACTGAAAGAGTTGTCAGGGCCTGGAACAGGCTGCCCAGGGAGGGGGGTTGAATCACCATCCCTGGATGGGTTTAAAAAAAGGGTAGATGAGGTGCTTAGGGATATGGTTTAGCATAGGACAGGAACGGTTGGACTTGATGATCTTAAAGGTCTTTTCCAACCTTGTGATTCCGTATCTCATCAGGGCCCATGGATTTGTAGGTGGCGAGTTTGCCTAAATGATCTCTAAACCAATCCTCTTTAACCAGGGGGAGGTCTTCCTTTCTCCAGCCTTTCTTCTGTCCCCAGGGTCTGGGATTCCTGAGGGCTGGCCTTAGCAGTAAAGATTGATGCCTCCCTGTATGCTTTGCCACTAGGGTACCCACCTCTACATTCTCCCTAGTCTTCCTTTTGCTTCTGATGTACTTGAAGTCCTCCTTGCTGGCCCTGACACACATTGCTAGATTTAATTTCAAGTGGGCCTTAGCCTTCCTTGTTGCATTCCTGCACACTAATTTCTATATTCCGCTCACATGGCTAGTCCCTTTTTCCACATACTGTAAACTTCTTCTGTTTGAGTTTTTCCAGAAGCTTACCCTCAGTAAGTATGCAGATGACACCAAGTTAGGCAGCAGTGTTATCTATTGAGGGTAGGAAGGATCTACAGAGGGATCCATGGGGTCCCTTCCAACCCAGACCATTCTATGATTCTATGATCCAAACAGATTGCGCTGATGGGCCAAGGCAAATTGTATGGGGTTCAAACCAGCTAAGTGCCAGGTCCTGCACTGGGGTCGCAACAACCCCAGGCCACACTACAGGCTTGGGGAAGAATGGCTGGAAAGCTGCCTAGCAGCTAGTCAACAGCTGGCTGAATATGAGCCACTCCTGTGCCCAAGTGGTCAAGAAGGCCAACAGCATCCTGGCTTGTATCTAGAATGGTGTGGCCAGCAGGACTAGGGAAGTGATTGTCCCCTTCCGCTTGGCACCACTGAGGCCACACCTCAAGTATTGTGTTTGGTTTTGGGCATCTCACTACTAGAAAGACACTGAGGTGCTGATGCATGTGCGAAGAAAGGCAAAAAAGCTGGTGAAGGATCTAGAGAACAGGTCTTTCAAGGAGTGGCTGAGGGAACTGCCATTATTTAGCTGGAGAAAAGGAGACTGAGGGGAAATCTTACCACTCTCTACAACTCCCTGAAAGGACGCTGTAGCCAGATGGGTGTTTCCTTTCCCAAGGAATAACTGATAGGACAAAAAGAAATGGCCTCAAGTTGAACCACAGGAGGTTTAGGTGGGAGACTAGGAAAAAAATTCTTCACTGAAAGGGCTGTCGAGCATGAGAAGAGGCTGCCCTGTAGATATTTAAAAGATGTGTAGATGTGGTGCTTAGTGACATGGCTTAGTGGTAGACTTGGCAGTATTAGGTTAATGGTTTTGATAATCTCAAAGGTCTTTTTCCAACCAAAATGTTTCTATGATTCTAAATTACACCGCTATTAATACATCACAATACTTGACAAAGGAGAGGACTGAAAGTATTTCTTTTGCCCAGATTTTTCTAGTTGGATGAGAGAGACCTAGTAAAATAAAGACACTCTGTAATGGGAAAAAAATCTTAGCTACTTCTCTAGCATTGGTGTGACATTCCTGCTCTGATGAAAAGGGGCCAATTAGTCTGAAATGCAGAAGTCACCTCTGACACAATGAAGCTAATCATTCCCATGCTTAGTGTACAGAGTGCCATGTGATGGCACTCAAGCTTTGGAACATACCACAGGAAAAATGATAATAGTTTCAGGCATCATGTGGGACAAAAGTTTGTGAAAAAATAACATGTCATAACAAACTTCTGCTGGTTTATCCACTTTTAAATGGTCAATATATTTATCACAAGAGAGAGAGACATACTTTGCTTTGGAATCCACCCTAAATGATTCTGTTCTGAGAGAGAGAAATAAATATTATGAAGTGAGAAAGGTCAGGCTGAAGATTAGGAAAAATGTAATGACAGTAAAAGCTGTTAGACTGCACAAAAGTGTTATTAGTGAAGCTGCCAAAAGCCAGATGCTCAAAAATGTTACACTAAATTTAAAAATGCTAGCAAAAACTGTTTCCAAAAAGAACTCTTAGAAAAACATACTGATGTGTCTTTCCAGGTTTAGCTTTATAATACCATGTCAGCTACAACATAGCTTTATTCCATTTTTGCCAGATGACAGTGAGATTTTTAGCTACATTTATGGCAGACATTCTTCATAAATTTTAAGAAAGCAGGCAAACCAAATAAACAACTTTGTCCCAGACAAAGTTCCATGTGTCTCTAGATCCTATGCTATTCCAAGATGTGTACTGAACACACACATTTGGACACCCTGATTGCTTGCTTAGGAGTTACTGACAATATGATGACAGGGTTCCTAACATGTGTGTAAAAACAATTCATTTCGCCTAGGAGCTGCCTGAAAGCATCTGGGATAAACAGACACCAATGTGTTGCAATATCATCACTTAAAGGACAGGCACCCTAAGACCAGTTGGGGTTTTTTTGTAGGTTACCTAGCTTCATCTGGAATTTTTATAAACATTAACAGAAATGCTTCTTAATTTCTCCGACTGTTGTGTATTTGATTTGTATTTGATGAAATTTAACATTTTCCCAGGGACAGCAGGTCACAAATACAGTTTGCACCTTCCACAAAAGGAGGAAAAGAAGAAAACCCCCCAAAAATTACTAAAAGTACAGAAACTGAAAGGGAGACAAAAGAAGTCATGCAACACCTGAAATTGCTACCCTCATTTTTTCAATACAGTTTGGTTTTAAGCAAATGGAAAGTCTGAATATGATCTTCTGTGTCATAAAAAGAAGGGTCAGCATTTCTCATTATGACCTTTGTCCAAAATAATTGTGTCACATGCTAGAGAAAACCAAAAGCCATTATTTCTGCACTTCTTCATGATTTGATAGCATGATAAAATTTTATAAGACCGAATATAAAACACATTGTACTAAAAGGAGAGGAAAAACCAACACGGAGACATGCTGTCAACACAGACCAATTCCCTGTAGCTCAATTCCCACATGACAAATGACATTACAAAGTCAGCCTGTATAGGATATTCTGAGCAAAACATAGAAAAAATATGTTCAACACAGGCATTTCTACAAATAGGGTCTAAACATTGTCACAAATTCAATCCAGATAGATGGCTATCCCTGCTGAATAACAAATTAATGAGAAACACCTTTTGACTTGTTCTATTGCCAAAAGAAAACATTCAATTAAAGACAGCTTACATCTTTACTTAATAAAGATTAATGAAACAAGCAGAAGAACACAAGCAATTCTCTGTGATGAGAAAAGCCAAAATCTAACAGACGCATTATATGAAACTTTGCAAAGTCAGAGCTGCCAAATACTTTAGCAAAACGAGTAACGACGTTTGGAAAATGCTTGCCATGTGTTGGTCAGAAGGGAAGGAAGTACAACTTCCTGGGCAGACAAGCTTACAGGAGATCAGAACCGATACGAAAAAGGTGAAGTCAGAGCAAACTGTCAAGAAAGATGAAAGGAGTTAAAGAAAGAATAAAAAAAATCTGTAAGTCAGCAGGCATAAAATCTGACCAACAATCTGATAAATATGTTGCGTTTCCCAATTTATGACTGGGAATGTGTACAAGGTATCAATTACTTTATTGCTTTTACACATGCTGATTCAGATATTTTAACCCAGCATTTTAAACAAAATCAGGTGCTATAAATTGGAAGGCAAAGATAAAATAAAATTATTAAATCAAATGCAAAACTTCCTTCTGCTAGGATTTAGCTACTGAAAGACTAGAAGGGGGCAAATAATACCCTCTGCCAGTCGTCCAGCGTCATTCAATTTTCATGTGATCTGGGTACCCAGCCTCACATAACTCCTCTAAATACACCAACCACACGTATAGGATGCAGCCACAGACCATTCAAACACAAGCATTGCTCTCAACAGGCTTTTCATGAGGCCTGCATTTTCTAGTTTTTCAAGTAGAAATAAAATTTGTGACAAGAAAGCAGTTATTCCCTCCATAACCTGAACTGTTATTACCTAAGAGATCACTCTTTTGCCATCAGCTAAAGTTTAACTTGTCACGCTTCTGAATTTCAGGGCAGAAGCAGCTTCCCAATCTAACTGGAGGTACCCTTCTACACGACCTTAGAACCAAATGCAAAATGGTGACCATTTTCCAGAAAAAAAAAAAAAAGGTAATTAAAAGCTTATGCTTTTAAACAACACTCAGATTGAGTACTCAAAACTTTCTTCCCCACCTTGAAAAGGGGCTGAGACACACACAGATTCCCCACCACTGTTTTGGGTTTTGTTGTGGTTTTGCATGGCTGCGTTCCGGTGGAGGAGGGGGGGCTGCAGGGGGGGCTTCTGCAAGGAGCAGCTAGAAGCTTCCCCTAGGCCTAACAGAGTAAATACCAGCTGGGATCAAGGACAGACCTGCCACTGACCAAAGGGTGAGCCTGTCAACACTGGTCACAGCACCTCTAGGAATCATATAAAAGAGGAAAATCAACACAAGTGGAAGCTTTTTACCACCAGAGAAGGGAGTGAGAAGATGTAAGAAACTCTGCAGACACCAAGGTCAGTGAAGAAGGCAGGGGGCAAGAGGTGCTGTAGGCACCAGAGAGATTCCCATGCCACCCATGGAGAAGATCATGGTGGAGCAGGTGTCCCCCAGCAGCCCATGTAAGATGATAGGGAGCAGAGACCCCCACCTGCAGCCTGTGGAGAGACCCCATGCTGGAGCAGGTGGAGACATACAGAAGACTCTGTGACCCATTGAATCAAGCCCCTGGAAGAACCTGTAGTCCATGCAGAGAGGCCTACACTGGAGCAGGCTTGCTCAGGAGACTTGTGACTCTGGGGGGGGTACCAGGCTGGAGCAGTCTGGGTCTGAGAGACTGAGAGCGATCGATGATTTATGACTGCAGCCCATAGCAGTGACCCACACTGGGGCAGCTGGTGAAGAGCCCCGTGGGAAAGGACTCGCATTGGAGAAGTTCCTGGAGGACTGTCTCCTGTGGTTGGGACCCCAAGCTGCAGCAGAGGATGGGTGTGAGAAATGCCCCCCATCCCTCCCCCAACTAAGAAGAAAACCAACTCTTGAGGAATTGACAGAAAAACCCATTCCCTGTCCCCACCCCTCCTCTGTGCCACCCTGAGGGGGAAGAAGGGAGCAAAATCATGACTAAAGTGCAGTCTGCTAAGAAGGGAGGGGTTGGGGGAGGTCCTTTAACATCTGGTTGCACTTCTCATTACCCGACTCTGGTGTCACTGGGTGTAGTGTAATAAATTAGAGTTGGCTTTTTTTATTCCATGTTGAGTCTGTTTTGCCCATGACGCTAACTGCTGAACGATCTCTCCCTGGCCTTTTCTCAACTCCTAAGCCTCTCAATATGTATTTTCTCCAGTCCAGCTGAAAAGGGGAGTGATAGAGAAAATTTTGTGGGCATCTGGCCTCCAGCCAGGGTCAAATCACCACAGGTTTATCCAAATACCCTGAGCTACAGACTCTTAAAGATAACAACTCACACTTCCTGTACCCTGCCTAGGACAGATGCAGCTGATCTTATGACTCCAAATACTTACATTTTAAAAGGTCATTTTAAAATAGTGAAGTCAATTACTCCTAGCAGTGTAGCAGCAGCATTCCCCAGAATCTATCCAGGCTGCAAGACTTTCACAGAAACTAGGTAAATACTGAGGTGAGCTGTCTGTACTAACTTCTGTGTGTCCTTACCTACTTTGTTAGAACTCCTCCACCTTTGCCATGCTATTACTACTTAGGTAAGGGAGAAAATGTACTGAGAAACATCTGACTTCAACTCAACAGATACAAATTTGCTATATCTGTAGTGAAAAAAAAAAAGCAAAATAATCTGTAAAACTAAGCAGTACCTACAAAATACATTTTCTGTGGATATTTATAGATCTGTAGCCAAGATCTACAGTGTCACAGTAGCCTGAGAGAAGTCTAAGCTCTGAGGTGACACATACACAGTCTGACATCATAATCCTATGACTGTAATTTAAAGTAACTACTTAATTACATAGTTCTTATCTGAATCAGATGACTTTCATTCTAAAGTGGATAGTTCCCAAACAGACCTTCATGTGCTGTGGCTGTATACAGTTTTGTTGACAAATCTGTGCAGCAATGTCACATTAAGATGACCTAGACTAAGCACTCCACTGCACGTGGGAGTTGCACATACACATGTGTACACACACGAGTATGTGTACTATAACCCTGAATTCACCCTCTAAGGTAAAATACAGTCCTTTCAATGGGCATTAATGATTACTAGCTGGAAAATTGTGTCACACAAACTAAAAAGTCAGTATAGATTTTTTTCCCTAAGCTTTCCAAACATTTCCTCAAAACTTTCCAAAACAAATCTGTAAAGTTTAATTCTCAATGATGATTAACTAAGTTATATGGAATACAATACATTCTTAAAATTCCACACCGTCTTTTCAACCCAATAACTTTACTGACATTTCTTGAGCCTGATTATAGTTCCATTTCGTTTATACACACAAGATATGTAAACAGCTCAACCCTTACTCAGCTTAAGAGTGAGCACGCACCTACCTCCCATTTCTGAAATAGTGAACCATAACATGAATTTTATTTGCTGTCCTAAGATTAATTTTCTGTGCAGCCTAATAAAGGTATAAATCACAGCCTGAAGTTTAAGAGAACTGTTGCTGTAGATCAAAGGAGAAGCTGCAATAACTTGCCAGTAAACCTTACAGCCTAAGCAAACATAAAGAAAAATCTGACCCTTTTCTTGGAAATACATATGAAAGTGATCTTGAAAACTCTTAACATTGAGATGCCCTGATTGTACAATACATAGTTGGACGTAATAGTTGCTGATCATTTACAGGAATATAATGTGGAGTGGTAAAAAGTAAACCTATCTGGTTACTTGAAACAGCTGAATCTAATAACTGATTAATTCAATGTATTGCCTAACTTGAATGTTTTTTCTACTAACTGATTTTGCCAGTTGGCTCCTCAGGAGGGGTTGTGTGTAAAAAGAATCTTTACCTTCACAAAAAAAAAAAATCTGTAATGGACAACTGGTATTTCATATACTTGTATATTTCTTCCCCCCACTCTATAAAGATTTTCCTAACACAATCACCTCTAATCAAATTCTCTGCCTCGTAACTCATTGATGAGAAACACCTTCTAAATGAACTAATGAATACAACAGAAAATAACAACAAGATACCAGCTGTTGAATCTGAACAAAATTTTGACTGGACAGACTCAAACATCTGGAAGGCCCCTTCCAACCCTTACAATCCTGTAAATGTTTTCAGAATTGCAATAAAGTTAAGAAAATTAGAGCAATTTATAGCAGAGGAAATAGTATGTTTACTTGCAGAGCATGTATTTGCAGTCTTTACAAGAATTTAGGATTAATTAGCAAATCTATTCTTCCATTATCTTAAAATCAGGATTTTAAGTTGACAGAAATTAGATAAATTGACAATCCTGTATTTCATACTTGGAGCAGGTACATGATAAATGATACCCCTCATTGTACAACAAATACAGTTTGACATGGGTAAGCACCTTGTAGCCACAGTCCCATGAAATTATTTTGAAATATGTACTCTCTTAAAAGAAACTACGTAATTTTGACCTACCATTCTCCTCTTGCAAAGGTGATCAGGGTTCACTGCAAGACATGATCACTGTGGCACAAAAGTACCCCTATCCTGCCTTTCCAGTATTGACAAGGACTCTTACTCCTGGATAAGAAAGTCACTCTTAGAAAGCTTTTCCTAACAGTTAATTAGAAGCTTTCTTACCTAAATTTTAACAGTTACTTCTGTGTCCCATGTGTCACAAACAGACTATTCTCTTCTCTTTATAAGAGCTTTTACTTACAGGAAGGCTGTTATCTGCAAATCTATTCACATTACACCCTTACTCTGCAGTAACATCTACAACTTCCAATGACAAAGTTTTCTCTACAAGACAACTTGCAGATCAGTGGGTTTCAGCCAACTCTGACATAAACACTGGGATACAGAATGCTTTTAATGTTCAAGTACATGGAGGGGTTCCAGATATTGCCACCATTTTGGTTTCTAAAAATGACAAAATACAGGCTATTTTTCAATACTTTGTGTCTTCTATGCCCAAAACTGTTTTCCTTCTCTTTGTTAGCTACTGACAAAGTGTTTTATTTTATCACAGTATTTTAAAAACAGAAGTAATGAAGACCATATGCTTACTGGGAAACATTTTCAGGTCAACACCAACAACTTACAGTCTTCCTGCCAATCTAACACCACCAATAGAAAATACCATGAATGGGCACAACAAAGACACTGGATCTTTGCACCATTTTAATAAATCTCAAAACCTCACCATTCTAAACAGTAAAACAAACCAGAAAAACTAAACAAAAAATCCTGCAGTTCTCATACAAAGTCCATCAGGCAAGGAAAAAAGATTAATAAACCAACAGAAAGCAGAAACGAAAGCTACAAGACAGGAGATTCCTTTAAAAATATTTCCTTTGGAAACCAGAAGAAACATCTTTAGTAGTAACAAATAAAATGTGTTGTGATCTTTTTTTGGGTCTTCTCTTTAGAGTATTAGAACTCAAACACAATATATGCTGCTTTACAAAAGCCTACCTCAGGGCTTCTGAAGCTGCTTAAAGTCTTACAGCTTTATTTCTGTTAACTAAGCTAGGCACCAGTCCAAGTATAATAGCTACTGAAAAATAAACATTAAACCATCATTAAGTGTCTCCACAATTGTGCTGTGTTGCTATGCTGTTCATATCTAGGATTTCAGTGCCTAATCTGGTTTCATTCTCTGTAAACTAACCCAGTGTCAAATCTTAGGACTCACAATCTCTGTCTGCTATAGTATTGTTTGTTAGGACACAGTCCAAAATCATGACGTTTCAGATTTTATACAAAATACTGCTAATTTCAGGGTGATACTCAGATGAAAGAACAAGCAGTAAGTACAAAGTCATAAGAAAAATATTAGTTCCATGCATGGCTGAAAGTCAATATTTAATTTTAAAGCAAAGAACAATTATGACATATATTGAACTTATTATATGCTTCATACTGAACAAGAAATGGGAACAGAGTGTTTCAGAATAGCACTCACATTCAACTGTTTCTTATTCCTAAACTCACAGTATTGTGGACATTCAGGCTATGTGCAACTGAAGAAATAATAGTGGAAAAAACAGCAAAGCCCTCCTACTAGGATGCTTAATGCCAGTGCAAAAGGCTAGCTCAATCATTTACAGAGGGAAAAAAAAAAAAAAGCAATGCAATCTAGCTGCTGCTCATGCGCCGATGACAAAAGCAGCACAAACTCCAAGATTTACTGTCACTCAGGTAAAAAGCCCACCTTCCTGGAGGCGTGCAGCAGATCCAAGTCATGCACAGATATCAATCCTACTGACAGAGAAGGGGTCCTGTCAGGTCCCATCAGTTTTCTCAGCAAACCTTTGTTTCAGCACGCCTCTTTTCAGCTTACATCCTGTCCGTATTAGTTTGGATTACTGACAGATTTTGGAAGTTTGGTCTGTGTGCTTGCTAGAGCCCTTTAGTCCTCCAGAGGTATTGGGAAAGCACTGCAAATACAGAGCAAATACAGCTTCCCTGGCCAAATTACACTTCGGACTAGAATGTAAAGCCATTTGCAGAGATGCATCTGAGCTGGCCAATTTTACCAGGAAAAGAAAAGCTTAGCCAATATAGTAATGTATTTCCTCATGGCTTCTATCAAAACAACTAAACCAGCTAGTGCTCACACCTCCTCAAATTCTCAGCTGGAACAGTTGTGCTGACAGAAGCCTGGTGTATAGGAAACAGCCTCACGCTCAGTCCCAAGAAGTTTGTCAACCAGTTGAATTTTAGAGAAGCCTCCTCTTTTGAATAGGCCTGTTTGGGATCCCAGTATGCTAATTTCACAAGCAGCAAAGAAAAGCATCTAAACCCACCAGGAACATGAATTTGTTTATATAGGAGAATTATTCTTTGGTTCTGCATCTGGACAGAGCAGAAGTATGTTAATCATGTACAAGGAAATATCTTTAAAGTTTGGTTTTCTTCTGAAACACCATAAAAGTTCATATTTGCAATACTTGTATTTCAATCATTCCCAAATTGAGCACATGTTTTTTGTGCAAAATACACATTAAAAAGCATTGTTGCCATCACCACCAGAAAATAAACTTAAAGACTCCAAAAGTAATTCCATTTTGCTTCTCCTCCAATGAAGAGCTACCAAGCTGAATTGCTCTGCAACACACCTCTGTCAAACCTTGCTGACTCACATTTTACCCTGCTACCTCTTGGAAACTCATCTTTTCCAAATGGGTTGTAAAGGTGTATTTAAAGGGGATTTAGACCTGCAATTAATATTTGGGCAACAGTTCAACTGGTACTACTGGAGGGTTGTAAAGGTGTATTTAAGAGGATTTAGACCTGCAATTAATATTTGGGCAACAGTTCAACTGGTACTACTGGAGAAACCAAATGCACAGTAAATCTGTCCTTGTGCTGTCTGAGCTGTGTGTAGAAGTTTAGATGGTGTCTGAAAAACAGAGTAGGCACACAAATATGAAAAGTAATGCATTAGATCAGACTTAAGACTCAATTAACCACATATTCTCTCTCCAGGAATACAGACAAACAGGTGCCAATACAAACAGGATAAACCTATCTAATTTTCTTTTTTGTGTGTGTACTCTTCCAGCTTCCAACAGTTCACAGCTGATAGTCTTCCAGAATGCATAGATACGGTTTTAGGGTTGGGGGTTTTTTTATATGGTTCACCTTTAGAGCTTGATAGAATTGAGAAGTTATGTGACATGTTCCAAATCAACTCTTCGGGGGCAAGACACACAGAAAACCTTTGCAAGTTTCAGGTGCTTAGACTAAGACACTTTCAACTTCATTACAACATAAACAAGAACATGTTTAAAATCTTCACTTTTTTTAACATTACAATATTTTAACACAGAATCCCAAAAACTTAAATCCTATTAATCTGTTTTCTAAAAACATATGACCCTTATAAAAAAAAGTTTTAAGATATGTGAACAATAAAGTAGAAGTATTTAGAAGCACTCCTATTATTTGTCATCTGCTTGCAAGTCTGATTAGCAGTGGAGTCATTTTTTCCCAGTCTTCCTCAAAATTATTACTTTTTTTATTATTACTTATTATTACCTTTTCAGCAGAAGTAAAAATTATCACAAAATAATCTAACTCTGTATTAAGGAAAAAAAGACACCTATATCACTAAACCTATTATGAAAATAAAAATAAAAATACCATATCTAACACACTCATGTACTGTTTTTCATTTGTGTCCAGAAAAGCAAAAGAGGTAAACACCTGTTTGCAGATAGACCATCTATGATACAAAACAGACAGCAGGAAAGATTTACACCTTAACCTTAATTTCTGCTGCTTACAAAGTTCCTTGTACAGCATGAGAAAGAACCTCGTGCTGGTGCTACTGTGCTTCAGTAGGGTACTAATTGGCACCACAGGCTGGAAAAAGAATTTAAAAGTTCCCACTGGTCCTCGTCACTTATTTCTGAATAAAAGTAGTCAACTGCTGGAATATTAAAACAATTACAGATTTACAAAATAAAGCAAGTAATTACATAAATAGCATTTACAAAAATTAGATTTCACATGGTGGTTAGGATTGCAGTTTATGCTCCATACATACGTATTTTACTCTGAGAAGAAATACTGGCCACAAAGTGCCAGCAGACTCCATTCCAGAATGAGTCTTGTGCCAAGCAGAAGGAGATTTGGGGACTTTACAGGTGACTTTCTAGAAGATACAACAAAGCAGAGGCACAATACTATCTTAACACTTCGTGCCAAAAAGCAGCAAGTCCTTAAAGCATGACAGTCCCTAATTACATAAGGATAATTTTCAGAAGCCTCAACTATACCACCATCTCCCTTTAAATCAATGGGTAGGTTCTTTCAGAGTCTCTGCTGACTTGTTCCAAATCCCTGAGCATCTCCATGATTGTGACTGCCTCCTCAATTTTTAATTCTACTACCATCCTCCTTTCAAAAGGATAAGGCAGAATATTAAAAAGCAAAATTTTCTCTGCAATTCACTATCAATTTTAACATCCAGTCTTCCAGATTCATGGGATCCCTTTGTGTACTACTTTTGAGACAGAAAACTGCTAATAGTAAATCTGCATCAATTATTATTTTGCATGTTGCTCTTGTATTCTCAGTTACCTAACTCTCTGAAAACTAAACACTTCAACTGCCACATCTTAAGTTTTATTATTTTACTTACTAGCTCCCAAATTTTTTCTTAATATTGTCTTTAGAACTCTTTTTTTTATTTTAAATACCAAGTAGCATTTTGGCTACTTCTACACACTAAGCAAGGATTTTTAAAAATTTATTTACTTTTAATGCCTTCACGTACTATCAAGATCTTAATTTAAGAATTGTCACATGGAAACATATAGAATGCTTTAGGAAAACATGGTTAGATTGCTACAGCAGTTCTTTCTGATCACAGGAGCATTCCTTTTTTTTTTTTTTTTTAGGAAAAAAAAAGAAAAAAGCTTCCCAGCTACCCACATGCAATGTTTTTCACCTACAGACCTTACCAACGTGGGGCAGAGCAGAGAAACAGGCGTTTACGGCCATAGTTGCCTTTATATAATCCAGTATTGTACGATTCTGTCATCTAACAACATAACATCTTTGACTGATGTTCAATTTTGACCATTCCCCAACAATTACCACCAAGTCTTCTGAGAACCCTTCTCTAACCCAATGTTCCCCACACTATATTAAAAGAACATGATTGTCTCTGACTAAGCACAGTACATTGGACTTGCTCCAACCTTAAATTCTACTATTGCTCTTTTATTTGTGTAAACACTGTGGCCAAGGTAATTTTTAATTCTAACACTACTGTATAAATTTACTCCCTTCTAGCTTTGTGGGCCTTCAGAGCTGCACAGAGCTCTTGTCCCATTAAAGCGTAGCTTTTACACCAGGACTTAAACACATGCCTGTCCATGGGGCTGCAGTGACACACAGACTGCAGGGAATGCTTTAAATCCTGGCTTCAGGGAGGAAAAACTGAGCAGAGTAGCTGAGGTCAGCCCTCCATGACCATGACTCCTCTGAGAGTTAGCTGCATCCCCATGAATCGTTTTAAAAGAGAGTATAAGGCTGTAAAGAAACTCACCCCTTCCACCTGAAAATCATCTTCAGATTCCTCCTGCCCCTTAATGCTAAAACTACAAACACCCTGTAGCTCACCACCACATGAAGATTCCACATTCTATTCCATCACCTGTTGTAAGCAAATATCCAGCAACATCAGTTCTGAGCTATTGCCTTCCATGTCAATCCCGATACAGTTGTTGTTCACAAGAGCTACAATACGAGGGAGTTTCTGATCACTCAAACAATTTTTTTAATTCTTTCTGGTACCTCACATTTCCCTAACTTGGTTATGAAAGCAATACTTCACTGTCAAAAGCTTTACTACAGTCAAAGCATACAGCATCTTTATTATTACCCTGAAATAGGAAGGTAATTATATTGTCCCAACAATGACGCGTGTCCCCACAAATCTACAGTCTACTACTACTCAACTCCTCAGAAGCTGTTCTCATGGACTACTTTACCTCTAGACCCTGATTACTAACTTCTTTTAGCTGCCTATTCACAGACAACTTCAAGTTCTCAAAAACATGATAGCTAAGTCTCTAACTGTCCATCTTCCAACTGTATAATGCAAAAACTAACAGATCAGACAGGCTAACTAACAGATCAGACAGGCTTAATTGTCTTTTCACATAATCACAGAATCACACAGAATCACAGAATCGTAGGGGTTGGAAGGGACCTCGAGAGATCATCGGGTCCAACCCCCCTGCCAAAGCAGGCTCCCTATCTCATATCACATAGATAGGCGTCCAGACAAGACTTGAATATCTCCAGAGAAGGAGACTCCACCACCTCCCTGGGCAGCCTGTGCCAGGGCTCTGTCACCCTCACTGTGAGAAAGTTCTTCCACATGTTGGTGCGGAACTTCCTGTGCTCCAATTTGCAGCCATTGCCCCTAGTCCTGTCCCCACAGAGCAATGAAAAGGGGCTGGCCAATTCCCCCTGCATCCCATGTCTAAGATATTTATAAACACTAATTAGGCCCCCCCTAAGTCTTCTTTTCTCAAACTAAACAGTCCCAGTTCACTCAGTCTGTCCTCATACGGGAGATGTTCCAGGCCCCTAATCATCTTCGTAGCCCTTTCCCATGCTGGAAAGCTCTGTTTTCATCACGATCAAGTAGAAGCTTCATACATCTGCCTCCTCCAAATGCTTTATTCAGTCACTGTCAGCACTTAAGTTCATACCTCAAAACTTCCAAACCTGTGATTTGTGTGTTTATTTAACGTTCACCATTTTCTAGATTTTCCTCCTTGTTCTTAAACCACACAAAGAACTACTGGAAGCACGACACCCTGTTTGTTCTGTCTCTTTTGACGTATCTGTCTCTGACAGTGCAGCATCTTCTATTATTAGAAAACAACACATCTGTTGAAAATTTCTCTATGAACATCTTTTACTGACAACTGGTACTAAGACACTGATCCTCTTTTTTGCAGTTTCCATCTTCCTTAATTACTCCACTCTTCAAACCGTTTCTGCTTTTAATATAGTTAAAAGACTGTTGCAACTCTTTAGATTCTTGGTTCATTCTCTTAATTTCCATTTCATTCTACACATATCCTGCCTACACTGATTATTTGGCTCAAGCAGATTATGTATTTTGCTATATAGGCTTTTTTTGCCTTCCCTCCCCTCCACTTTCTTGTGTCTTGTTTACAATTTTTTTGCAATTACAAAAAAATATATCCTCCTCTTAGTAATTTTGGGTCTGAAATTATAATAAATTTTGAACACATAAATGAGCAAGACCTTTCCTACAGCTGCTACTATTTAGTGCCAACTGCAACCACTGCTAGAGCCCACTCCTGAATACGACTTAGTTTCCTACTTGTAACCTATCAATAAATAACTTCAAACATCAAGAAATGATTTTGCCAAATGATATCATATCATGACATCGACACCGATTTTTTAACTAGCAGCTATCATTTTGTTGGCCAGTAATCTATCCTGTACCAGGTAATTATATCCAGACTCTACAAACTGTACCTCAATGAAGGCAATTCCACATCTTACCACTGTTAGTTCACAGATTAGAGGATCTGAAGAACACTTTGGCTAGCTTTTGCCCAGCAAAAACATACTGAGGTTGGATTTTCTTTCCTGTTGTGAAAATGGAGGCAAAGTAGAATATGCATCAAAATTATAACATTACATCTTCTCATGAGAAGAGGCTACAAATTATCAGTACAAAAGAGATGTACTGGGCAGTACCAAGTGCTGGTTCTTTTAACTCCTTTGTAACTTTTATATAGAGGGGTGGAATGAATAACTATTTTCCTTCTCACCAGAATCACTCAAGTCACACATAAGATAAAAGTGTTCATTAATGTACACAAAGTCATTAAGACCCATAAAATTAAAAAGCTGCATAGACGATAAGTCTAGATTTCCCAAATGAAACTCAGATGGCACACAATGCATCTTCTATAAACCTTTTGCCATTCTTTCGATCTCATTTTTGCCTTTTTACAACATTATAGTTTGCCAAAAAATTAATAGTTTAGTACAGTCAAAGTATTTGTAAATTCAGAGTTATGACTGAGTTCTTAAGGGTAGAGACTGAGAATCCCCAAGAAGTGTGATCTGTTACAGTAATATAAATAAAAATACCAATACCAAATCTTTAGTTTCTTTTGGTTGCACTACAAATATTTTGTAGATTTTCCATTATTATCCTTATGTATCAAATTTCTTTCATACATAAATACGTCAAAATGTCTTTACAGGAGTAAAATTTCCTTACACAGCAGAAAAATAAGCATCACATCCATATTTTAAGAGATTTAATGAGAAGACTATTGAAACAAGATTTTGTAATGTGACGAGCCACATAAAGCTACCTGCATTGATATAAAGTATTCTGGAAAATTAAGACTAAAGAAGCCCCAAGGAACATTATCTTTAGCAAAGCCTGTACAGGAGAGAAGACTGAGCACAATTCACACAGACCAGCAGAGCAAGAGGACGGAGCAGACAACCTGAGAAGAGCAGCTTTCATCATTCAAAAACCCACTACAAATTTCTTCCAGAATACGTTGCCATAAGGGGCTTGAAGAAAGAGGGGAGGGGGGAAAAAAAAAGAAGTGCTTTTATTTGAAAACAAAGTTGTCCTTTTAAACAGTGCCCCCTCCTGTTCACAAATAAACTGCGACTGACTTAAAAGCACTCCACAGAGCATCCTGATACCAAGAAACGGTCACTCCCTTGTGACCTGTACATGATTTACATTAACCAGCCAGTTTCCAAAACCTTAGACCAATCTCGACTACAGAACTGTCAAAACATATTATACTTAAACTACTTCCAAGATTATTCTCATCAGCAAAGCCAACTTGTGAGTGAGAACAGACAATTTGGAGCTCAGCAGCACTCAAAGCAGCAGGAACAGCGGGAAGCGTCCCGGAAATCCTCACAACCCTGAAGCAGACACTGCAGGGCTGGATACATTCAGTCAGAGTTGTTTGGATAAGAAATTCTGTTTGCTAATCACAACTTCCAGAACGCCATAAAGGACACAGCATCTGGCTTACCTATGTCTAAACTCCTCACTCACGTGTGACCTTGGACTTAGGAAAAAAAAAATATTTAAGAAGAAATAAATCACAGTGTAATTCATTTTACTATCACTAACAATTTGCAACAGTCCAGAGTTTAGAGAGACAATTCCATACAGACATTTTATTCCCGTATTTAAGAAAAAAACTGCTCAAATCTGGATGTTATAAAAGTAGCACAACTTCCAGATTTTATATTCCACTACAGTACGTGCCTAATTCGGCTGAACTAGTCACATCCATGTATGTTCCATTAACCAAAAGCACCTTATGTAACAGAGTCCAATCTTGATCTTTAAACTGTATAGGAAGGAGCATTTTGAGTGCTTTCAGAATTTCTCACAGCATGTTTTGTGCTGCTTTTAAGCACAAAAACAAGGAGGGGAGCAGGTTTGGTTTGCTACGTTAGAAAAAACAACTAACAGTTGTTTGTATAAAACCCCCAGAATTTCTGTTCTTTAGAGTGAAGACTTTAAAAAATCTTTTACTTTCGAGTTCTTTAGAATAAAGACTTGAAAGAATGGGAGAGATGTTTTTGCTATGACTAAGCTTTTTTTATTAATACTGTTATTTTTTTATTTCCACTAGAAAAACCTCAAATCCAGTTTTAAGTAATCATGAGGGCTGGGAAAAAATACACTCTCCAAAGAAAAGGTTGTTAGTGCTTCAAGGCCAAAAATCCCCAGAGATTCAGTCCATGAAGTGTGTGCCTCAGTGTCACAGATGCCTGCAGTCTGTTCTGACAAAACTATGCACACTGTCTCCACAGAGACCAACTCATCGTCTCTACCCCAGTTGTTATTTATATTTTCTGCTCACACTTATTATGCGTGAGGATAGCACACAAAAAGCCAAGTGTAGAAAGAGGGTATCCCCTCAATTCCTACTGCCATTGTAAATTAGAAAATGAGAAACAGCAAACACAGGTTAGAATGAAGAACTGAAGAATGTGATTTGGTGGAAAAGGAAGTAGGTAAGAAACCACGAGCTCGAAGTTAAAGTGGGTAAGAGAAACGGATGTTTGGTGAGGTACTGGAGAGGGGGAAAAGGTCTGAACTGGCCAAGCTGGGCAATCACGGCTAGGAAAGGGCACAGGAGGGTACAGACTGAGAAAGAAGGGAAATAGAACAGTCAACATGTCCAAGAAGAGAGCACTAAGGCATCACATAGGTGGGAGGCCAAGAATAGAAATACTAGTCACATGAAGCAAGGAGAATGGGAGGCTAAGAGGAGCCATACAGGACTAGAATTGGGATTGATTAGACTAGATTTCATGGTGGTACTGCAACTTAAAGCAAGGAGGCCAAAGGAAGTAAAAATTAAAAGTAATGAATGACATCTCTGATATTTTACCTACCACCCAACAGACGAAATAAGTTTGATGGAGTATGTACAGGCATTGGGATAGTACAGATGACACATACAAACCGTTGATGATCATACTACCACTGCAACATCCTCCAAAGACAGCCCAGCACCACCTGGCTCAACATCAAGCAGTGTGAAACAGAAACTCCTATGCAGCAGGACACACAAGAACATCACAAGGAGTGCACCCATTCAACATCTGAACCACTTCAAGGATCTGACAAATAACCTAATCCATAACCGGGTAACAGCTACTATCACTGCAACTACAAATACAACATGGAGCCAGTTGGTGCTGAACTGGCCAGTGACTGGGATAAAAATGCTCCAGGTGAGCCCTTAAGAAAAGGCTATCAGTGCAGACTATCAGTTAGCGACTCAGGTCTGAAGGCAAATGCAAGTTCTGGAACCTTGTAATGGTTCAAGTATGGGAGCTCCCTAACCTTCCTCATAATAAACAGTACTGTACCTATCTTAATGGCTATGAGGATGTTTTAATGCTTTTACCAACCCCCTTTGCTTTTTATCTAGCCCTATTTACAATGGAAAAACATATTAAAAAGTTCTTCTGGTCTCTTTCTATAGGTATTCATGTTTTTATCTGAGCTGTTAAAATAAGCAGGTTTTATCAGCAAGCATGTTAACTTATCTTTTGACTCATTTTGGATACTATTATTTTTAAAGCTAAGCATTACTACATCATACCTCTTCTACTCTCTTCCCATCCTCCTCACAAAAAAACAAAAAGAGGAAAGAAAAAGGTATATTTGTATGTAGCACAGTCAAAACCAGCACAAAATAGTTTTGACTTGTAGTATCTAGAATAAGGCAACAAAACTTTTCTAAATCAATTAAGAATTCTTTCTTCAATCAATTTGCTGCCTGATTGTGCAAAAAAAACCAAACCCACCTCACCTTACTGTCCAAGTATCACCATCACGTCCCTCTCTGACAGATGTACATTTGGTCATAGCCTGGTTGCTTCTCTGAACATACTCAGATAGAAGCTTTGCTATTTCCTACCTTAACTGATTTCTGTTATTTTTCCCTTTTTTTCTTTTTTTAACGTTACTAGATAATCTATGCCTTTATTCCTAGAAGATGGATTGTCCTTAAATAGATGTTTCTCATCACCTGTTCCAAGACTTAACCATAATTTAATATCCCATGTTGTTTTATGGGTGCCTGACAAACATCACTTGCTCTTTTAACTCCTAAACACCTTCACCCTCATATGATCACAGTCCATGAATGGAAAAAAATCTTGTTATGTATTTAAATGTTTATGTGGTTTTTATTCTGTACAGCAGCTTACAGTTATGTGCTGAACAAAGCTTTGACCAGCAAAATTTTATGATCTTTGTCCAACTTGTTTTGACAGTAAGATGAAAGAGTGCAATATATGGAAGCAGAGGCAAGTGACCTAGAAGGAATACAGAGCCACTATCTGATCATGTGAGTACATGGTTAGGAAAGCCACAGCTGACCTGAAGTTGAATTTGGCAAAAGATGCCAAGATCAACAAGATAGGATTCTGCAAAATTAGCAGCAGCAGAAAGAAGACTAGGGAAAACTGCTTTTTCCATATCCTTTGTCACCAATTTCTCTGCCCCATTCAGCAGAGGTGTTGAATGCTTTCTTTGCCTCGCTATTTACCAGGAAAGATCTCCCTCAGGAGTCCTAAGTCCCTGAGACTAGAGGGAAAGTCTGCAGCAAGGAAGCAGAGGACGTTAGGGAGCTCTTAAACATGTCAGAAGAAAGTATGCATCTTTGTAGCAAAGGAGGCCAACAGTATTTTGAGATGCATTAGGAAGAGTGTCACCAGCAGGCTGAGGGAGGGCAATCCCAGTTGTGGGCTCCTCAGTCCAAGACAGATCCAGCCTTACTGGAGCAAGTCCAGCATTGAGCCACAAAGACGATTAAGAGACTGGAGCATGAGACACATGAGATGGCAAGACAGGTGAAAGACTAAAGCCTAAACAAGAGAAAGCTCAGGGGAACTTAGCAATGAAGGTAAAAATCCAGTGGGAGGGAATCACAGAACGTTAGGAGTTGGAAGGGACCTCAAAAGATCTAGTCCAACCCCGCTGAAAGAGCAGGTTCACCTAGACTAAACCACACGGGAATGAGAAAGAGGGAGCCATACCCTTCTCAGTAGCACCCACTGACAAGGAAAGAGGCCATAGGCAATTTTCCCCAAACAGGGGAAAACACTTTTTTACTGTGAGTGTGGTCAGGCAACAGGTCATCCAGTGAAGGTGCAGAAATACTCAAAACCCATCTGGACACAGTCCTGGGAAACCTGCTGTAGCTGACACTGCTTGAGCAGAGAGGTTGGACTAGGTGGTTTCAAGAGGTCCTTTCCACAAAAACAACTCTGTGAAATTAAATAGCATCTTTCCTAAGGCCCTCACTTCAGTAAAGGTTTTGTCTGTTATCAGTAAAATTCAAAAGCACTTAAAAGCTGACATGTAATGTGAATGGAAAAACAGATTTACCAAGTCAAAGGCCAAGTTACCTCCCATAAATGGTGCCTTGGAAATAGTTTTTATTCTTTTTCATCAATTATGATTAGAGCAACTACATTAAAAAAAAAAAGAAAACAAAAACCACCTGATAAAATCCAGTTGTGAGATTACATGCACAAGCCACTGTGAAGAACATTGTGGTAAACCAGCCGCTGACCAACCTAAAAACGTGCTTGAAGAGATTCTCAGCAAACCCTGAATATAACTGCCTTTTTGCTTGTCGTCTTCAGATATTTGCCACACAAACATGATAAAGACAACACAACAGCCCAAAAAGCTGTTTAGCTGCCATTAAATAACATCAATACCCAGTAACTAAAAAGCCAAAGGCATTTATTCTTCAAATTCAGATGCATAGCAGGTTTGTAACTAAGATTTTAAACCAGTCTAAAAGCATGTGTAACTTCTGTGTTTAAACAGTATTTTATCAGTAGACTTTACATGCACAGATCCTTTAATTTTAGTGCTTGATTAAGAATTTGAGGCTAGTTTTACTGGGTTTTTTTAATAAGCAATTTTCCAGACTGAAAATAGTTTTTAAATACATACAGTTCCTGATATTCATTGTCTGTTTTCTTTTCATTCTTCCCAGCATTTAAAAAGCACCTACAACTCCTCTACCATTTCTGTTACCATGCAATAGACTAGAAAGTAACATAAAACCTCCACAAGTACATAACCACACAATTCTCAAGACAGAGATGCTTCATGGTAGTAAAGAATACTGAGACTACCAGGTTGGAAACCTGCAATATGTAAACTGATACAGTAAAACTGGAAAAAAACAACCAAGCAGAGTTATCAACCAGTCCACAGAGCAAAATGCAAGGAGCCCTGCCAATCCCAGCTTCTTTAGAATCAACAGGAACATGCCAGGCTGGCATGGTGATGCCACTATTGAACAATTTATAAGCTGTTGACATAGTTGCTGCCTCCCACTTTTTCTAGAGCTGTTTTTGAATTTAACAAACTCAGTCTTTCAGTTTATCTTAATTGGCATCAAAATAATATACTTCTATATAACCATATGAATTCTATGACAAGTTGACTGGAATAAAGGAAATCATGAACAGAAGTAATTGAAATTAAAAAATACCTGATATTGAACAGTACACTATATGAGGAGCAATCTTGTTAATGTCTTCATAACCTAGGCCCATTTCAGCCAGTTTTCCAGGGAGGTAGTTTTCCACAAAAACATCAGACACTGCCGCAAGCTTTAGAAATTAAAAGAAAGAGTAGGATTGTTAATGAGCTTCCAGAAGTTCAATAAATTCTTCATGTAAATTAATCTCAACATTGCACTCAAAATTGCTCCAGTTTTTCTGACAAAAGTCACAAACCTAGAGAGATTCTTTTGGCATGTTACGCTATGCATATCTGCCAACTACATATTAGAGATGCTGTGTACCTAGAAAGAAAACTGACAAATTCTTAAAGGTATTAGAAAAACCCCTGTAACCATACAACTAGTATAACATCAATTTCACGTTATAATTTCCCAAGTCTCAATGAGCAATCACCACCTTTATACCTGCACTTAGTTTGATAAAAAGGCAGGAGAAAGAATACATCTATCCCTCACATTTCCTCTACCTTAGAAATAGTTTCATTTTGAAGTCTTTAATTCACAGTTCATACATAAATACTTCTCAAGCTGGCAATACTACAGTCTTAGCTTATTTCAAGAGAGGAAATCAGTTACAACTTGTGTACTGCTTTCCCTGGGGTTTTATAAGCTACCCAATTTACAGTGGAAGCACGGGGTAATACGATTTAGGAGTTGTTGTCCATCTCATACTGAACAACCATCATCTTAAAGCCACAGACAAAGAGAGCATGACATACTGCACTGTAACACAAACAGCACCACACCTCTGGACTTAGCAACATACAAGGGATGATGGCAGTGCAAAGCGAGGACACAATGACTCGAGGCCAGTATACCAGTGTGTATATTCTCAGAGAGAAACGAACTTGAATTTTTAATAAATCCTCCAACTGCTGTGTCAGCTCTGCCACTGATAAGGTTTCATGATACTTGGAAATAGTCTATAATGCATAAAAGCAGCAGTTTGTGTAGAGTACTTACTTTTTCAACTGAAATTTTACACCGTGTCCTACAAATAATCTGAACATATCACTTGTATTTTAACCTCTACTAACAGCAATACAACACAGACCTGAATAGGAATACTGTATGTGCCAGACAGGACACTGATGTGCTCAAACTCTATGCTTCAGAAGAAAACAATGCATCATGCATGCCAAAGCAGTCCTTAAACTGAATAAAAATAACAAATAATGATGCTGCTAATTTAATAAAACAAGCTATTTATAATTTTTATATTTTTAGGGATTTGGGGGGGAGGGGTGTGTTTACTGGGGAGGAGGGGTAGACTTTGTTTTAGGTTATTTTTACAAAAACTCCACACAAAGGGACAGTGTATATGCATACATATATAAACAAACACAAATTTCTATGTGGGTGTATATATATGCATATGTGTGAATAGTTTGCTAAGTGACAGAGCATATGAGACACATTGACCTATCAGCTAACAGCAACGGAAAGGAAGGACTGCCATCAGCTACCAACCAATTGGATTCTCTCAAGTTCTTTATGAATAAATTAAAAAGTTAACTAGTTAAGGCTATATGTACTCAGGAAAAAGGTATCCTTAAGGTTCATAAGGTTAACTTCTGACAATAACTGCTGAATAATGCTCGAGATACTGAGCCATGTTACAACAACAGGATGTCAGCATACGGGATGGTGTCCGTATCGTAACTGAAGAGAAAAAAACGTCATTTAGGAAGACATACAAACATTTGGAAGGCAGCTCACTGTGAGCCTAAAGTGTTAGAAAGACAGACAGGGCTGCAAGTGACACAGAATAAAGAAATAGAAAAGAGGACTAACAAAGAATAGTTTTGTGGAAATCATGTAATGAAAGGGCAGACCCTTGGACAAATGGTAGTGCTGTGCCAAAGGATGAAAAGCAGCTGGATCTGATTAACAGACTTCTTCATCTCAACTTGATATCACTGACTAGTAACAAGGTTGTACTTTTGTCATATAACTGAAGGCTGTCTACTCCTTTGCTTTTAATATGATTCTACACTATGAGATTTGCTCTCTTCTATCTATATGGAATTTACAGGAGTGGGGAAAAACAAGATTTATCCTAACCATGGCACCTTTCTTAATAAAAAAAGTCTTTACATATACTTTTTGACCAAACTCCACAGAAGTTATATTTTGGTTCCATTTGAGATGCAATAACAGAACGTCAAGACCCCTGCACCAAACACTTTAAAAAAAAGTATATATATATATTGCTTCAAAATAAGCAGAATGATGAACAACTCCACAAGTAGAGTCGTATTTCAATACTGCCACATGAGAGAGGGATACCATTGATTTAAGGAATGGAAAGCAAGTAGTTATGAAAGCAACTTTAATAAAAAGTAGAAACTGTAAAAAGAAAAAATACTTGGCAACAAGACTGTCCTCATTTTTAGCTCAGTTCTGCAAATCTTGCAGTTCCTTTCTAGTTTTTCCATAAGTTAGGTTTCTCATCACAGTTTTATCTTCACAAGGGCAAGAACTCTGTCACAGGAGATCTCTTCATTTCCACAGCAAGTGTGATAAAATATTTAACAGAGTTAGTTCTCCCACTGGAAATTCTGTAATATATCATCTTAGAAAATAATTCTCATACATGGTTAACTAGTTAGTGACATCAAGCTAAGGGAAAAATTAATATTGCTGCTGGCAGAAACAATTTGTCTGTAACTCTAAGTACTCTTGCTGCCAGCTATCCAATCTTCAGCATCAGGACATCTCTATATTACAGCTGTAACTCCTGGTAAGGAGAAAAAGAGTAGAAAGCTCAGCACTAAGCTAACAGAGAGGATGCTGCTCTTGTATGACAAGTGAAGGAGAAGAAAGTTGTTACTTCACTTTAGAAATCATGTGGAATTTGAACTCAGGCACCCAGGCGTCAAGCACAAAGATTATTTATCACAAATTCTTAAGTCACCAGCCATTCAAATACAAACCATTAAAAAAAAAATGTTCTCCATATTGCAGGAAGAGAGTTATACATTTAAAGACAGAATCAAGGAGTAATCTTCCTGCACAAACACCAAGGTGAGAAAAGAGGAATTCCTAAACACAAACCGTGGCTGTCACATCAGAAGCTTATGCTAAAGCCACCTTTTCTCCAGTTCACCCTGACTCATAGGCCCAGCTGCCTTTAACTCTTCAAACAGGTTCTATCATTTTTAAAGGTCAAATAACAAGGAACAAAAGTTGTCATACAAGAGGAACAATTTCTGTAGCCTGTTTTTAGAATGTGACTTGATCATCCAAAAAACCCCATCCATGTTATATCATGAGAAAATATTCCAAGTTACAATGTTTGTTTCCAAAAACCTTTAGAAGGTAAATATATGGCTCCATAATAAATCAACAAGAAATGGTTCTGTTCAACAAAGAGAAAAGGCACTCTAGAATTACTGGCTTATACATTCCAAAGGTTTCCATATGAGTGTCCTTACAGAGCTGACAGTGAGGATAACTGTCAGAAGTATCAGACAACTTAATCTATTTCCATTTGATTCAATATTCTCAACCAAAAAACACTACCAGATAAATTCTAGTTATTGCAGGACACATACAGTCTCACTGTGACAACAGAAGTGACTGGAGCTGATCCCAAGACAGTCACAAAAGCCAGCTCACCTTCTTAGATGCATTGGTAATGCAGGGCTAAAAAAGGCAGGTAGCAGGTCTTACATTTCTCAATAGAGATGACAAAGCACAAGTTCCACAGAATGTGAAATATGATGCTTTTATTAGGTTTTTTCAAATAAAAAAAAAAAAAAGAGGGGATCACCCTTAGAAGACCCTTACGTTCTGACTTCAAACGCACACAGCATGGGGAACAAACAAGGGTAGAGACAAACACACACCTGCACCTCTGTGTCAGTGACCAGCTAAAGTCTGAATGGAGCTCCACCTGGATGAAGATTCAACCAAGAGCTTACAGGTCAGGATTAAAGGGAGCAAAGAGACAGGGGACACTATAGTGGGCATCTGCTACAGGCCACCTGACATGGGAGACCAAACAGATGAGGCCCTCTACAGACAGACAGTAACAGCCTCAAGTTCACAAGCCCTGGTCCTCACCAGGGGACTTCAACTACCCTGACATCTGTTGGAGGGACAACACAGCAGAGCATAAGCAATCCAAAAAGTACCTGGAATGCATTGATGACAACCTCCTCTAAGTAATAGAGGAGCCAACATGCAGAGGTGGCATGCTGGACTTTGTTCTCACCAACAAAGAGGGGGTGGTAGGGGATGTGAAGTTCATGGACAGCCTTGGCTGCAGTGACCATGAAATGGTGGAATTAAAGATCCTCAGGGCAGCAGTGAGGGCACACAGCAAACTCACTACCCTGGACTTCAGGAGAAAAGACCTTGGCCTCTTCAGGGATCTGCTTGGTAGACTACCAAGACAAAGTCCTGGAGAGAAGAGAGGCCCCAAATAGCTGGCTAACATTCAGGGATGACCTCCAAGTTCAGGAGCAATGCATCCCAACAAAGAAAAAGTCAGGCAGTAGTGCCTAGAGGCCTGCATGGATGAACAAGATGCACCTGGGAAAACTCAAACACAACCAGGAAGTCTACAGAGGCTGGAAGCAAGGACAGGTAGCCTGACAGGAATAGAATAAAACTGTCTGAGCTAACAGGGATCAGATAAGGAAAGCTAAAGCCCGTCTAAGGAACTTGAAAGTGCACAAGCCCATGGGACCTGATGAGATGCATCCACAGGTCCAAGGGAACTGACAGATGAAGTGACTAAGCCACTCTCCATCTTATTTGCGAAGTCATGGCAGTCTAATGAAGTTACCACTGACTGGAAAAGGGGAAACATAGCCCCCATTTTCAAAAAAGCAAACAAAAAGGAAGACCCAGAGAACTATCTACAGGTCAGTCAGTCTCACCTCTGTGCCTGGCAGCACCATAGAGCAGATCCTCCTGGAAACTCTACTCGTGCACATGGAAAGTACAGAATGATTAGTGTTGGCTAACATGCCTTCACTAAGGGCAAATCATACCTAACAAATCTGGTGGCATTCTATGATGAGGTTACAGCACTGGTGGGTAAGGGAAGAGTGACAGACATCATCTACCTGGACTTAAGCAACAGCGTTTTGACACTTTCCCACACAACAGCCTTGTCTCTAAATTGGAGAGATGGGGATTTGACAGGCAGACCACTCTGTGGATAAAGAACTGGCTGGACAATTGCACTCAAGAGTTGTGGTCATTAACTCAAATTTCCAAGTGGAGACCAGTGACAAGTGGCATTCCTCTGAGGTCAGTACTGGGACCAGCACTGTTTAGCATCTTTGATGGAAATATGAACAGTAGGAATGACTGCATCCTCAGCAAGTGTGCCAACACAAAGCTCTGTGGTGCAGTCAAGACACGGAGGGAAGGGATGCCATCCAGAGGGACCTGGACAGGCTTGAGAAGTGGGCCCGTGCAAACCTTATGAAATTCAATAAGGCCAAGTTCTGCACATCAGTGGGCATAATCCCAAGCACAGCTACAGGCTGGGCAGAGAACAGACTCTTCAGGAGAAGGAATTGGGAGTGTTGATTGATGTAAAGCTCAACATGAGCTGGCAATGGGTGTCTGCAGCCCAGAAAGCCAACTGTATCCTGAACTGCATCAAAACCAGCATGACCAGCAGGTCAAGGGAGGGGATTCTGCCCCTCTGCTCTTGTGAGACCCCACCTGGAGTGCTGCATCTAGCTCTGGGGTCCCCAGTACAAGAAAGACATGGACTGTTGGAGCGAGTCCAGAGGAGTGCCACATAAATGATCGGAGCACTGGAACACCTCTCCTGTGAAGACAGGCTGAGAGATTTTGGGTTTTTCAGACTGGAGAAGGGAAGGCTCTGGGAAGGCCTTATTACAGCCTTATTACAGCCTTCCAGTACCTGAGGGGGGCCTATAGAAAAGCTAGAAAGGGACTGTTTATCAGGGAGTGCAGTGATGGGACAAGGAGTAATGGGTTTAAACCAGAAGAGAGTAGATTTAGACCAGATATAAGGAGGAAAAAAAAAGGTACGATGAGGGTAGTGAAACCCCTCCCCGGAAGCATTCAGGGTCAGGTTGGATAGGGCTCTGGGCAACCTGGTCTGGTGGAGGGTGTCCCAGCCCATGGAAGGGGGCTGGAACTAGATGATCTCTGAGGTCCCTTCCAACACAAACCATTTTATGATTCTCTGAAAAACGTTTGTTTGGCCTACAGGACAGTATTTCAGGAAGATGCACAGCAACTGAAGGGATGAATACACTGTAACATGTGAAAACCTGCCAATACTGGAGCCCAGTATCTCTCCTTTGTAAACTGCTTCTTCACTAGAAAGCGTCAGGCTGGACTGATCTGAAGTAGTACAGATCAAGATTGAATACATCCAAAAGCACAGAGTACAGAGGCTATATACTGTAATTTATTAAATTTACTGCACACATACATTTTTTTTTAATTATCAGATATCAAATTAATATTTTAAATGCAGCATTTGATCTTAATTACTCTGGATCAGAAGAATACCAGAAAAGCAGTTTGCATGCTATCAAAACCTACCTCTCTTATTAGCTTTGCTCCTTTTGCATCCCTCATATTGATAGCAATACTCTGGGGACAAAAAATAAAAATATAACAGTAATTTATGTGAAAGCTCTCCTGACAGTTACCAGCCTCATCTAAATGTAACCAACACTCAAGTTTCACACCATAGCTAAATCAAATAAGTTTTATGCACATCCCATCTCAACCTGCAAAACAAAATTAAATCTGTTGGCAAAGCAAGCTGACCTGCCTCACCAATGGATCAGGCAAGCCCCAAAACAAATCTGAAAGATGCACAGCTGGGAGCTGCACTGAAGTCTGTTCACTGTATGTCTGCACAGCACCTATATTCACAGCCAAGTGCACATGGGGACACTAGAAACATTTCTCTCAATGTCAACAAGCCATTAAACAGCTCAGGCATGTCATGAAACTTCATCTTAACCATGAAGTTTCAGAAGTTACCTTAAGCCAACCTAACTGTGGTATGATGCCTGCTTTCCTCCAGCACCAGCTGCCAGCTTATGCAGGTCACCTGAGCTGATGCACCCAAAAAACCTCATCCTTCAAATAAAATAACTCTCACTTTCAGCAGAGTTCTTTTTCAGTTGATTTGCACCAGTACCTGAGGACTGGCAGGACCACTCCTGTTTTCTGAATATGACTCAGCTGACTACAGCACCATCCCAGAGGCTTGTAGCCTTTTTTTTTTTTGAAAATAACTGGTTTTTTCCTGAAATGTATTCATCATAACTTAAGGCCAATGTAACTATTCCTCTATTGTATATGTGTAATGTCTTTGCTTGTAATTACAGAAAACAGTCTGATGTTCCATGCAGCTCTTCATTTACCTTTTTATTCCGATTGACACTGAGAAAATAAACACTTTCTGTTCCAGCAAAAGGTGGACCCCAGGCTCTTGTATCATCACCAGCTCCTGAAAGAAACACCATCACATTTTCATAGCTGTCCAAGGTTACACTTACAGCAAACAAAAAGAATAAAAGGGTTTTCTCTGAGGTAATATTTAAACTCCCTGAGCTTCACCTAGCAGACAGAACCAAAATTAGTTTAATATAAGTATTTTAGGATATTAATGTCAAAAGAACAACTAAATGTGAGTGACCAAGTGGGCGTAGAGCTCGCTAGTGCTGGGATTACTTTCCAGTTTAAATTCAAATATACAACCACAATGTTTTCAGAGTTTTTTGGTTGGTTTTGATTGTGGGGTGGTTTCTTAAGGGTTTTTTGTTTGTTTGTTTTTAGCTGAAAAGCAGAGCTACAATACCATTCTCTTAGGTAATCCAGAAGAATGTCGAAGCTCCTGCCCTGCACCAAGTCACACAGTGCACATGGTCAGTAAGCTATTCCTGAGACACTCTGGACATAACATCAAGGTACCACTGATCAGCAACAACTTGTTAATCTGCATGCTGCAGAACTCCAATAAAAAGCTACCTGATGCAATCCCTCATCTCCAGCCCTTCCAGAAATGTTCTTGCCTTACAGAAGACCAAGGTGCCATTAAAGCTTCTGCAGATACTGATATCACTGTATCATTTACGCTTAATTTCCAGTTTTAAACCTTTCTTAAATGTCAAATACAAGCAATTAATTCTAATTAGAATTAAAGCTAAATTTAAATTAAGATATAATCATCCTCTCAAGTGCTAGCAAGCAAGCACATTCCCATATCTATTTCTACATCCAGATTTGACACTAGCATAGATACAGAAACAAGATTAAGGACCTTCAGTCTTAACACAATACAGCCACCACCATAATTATGCTATACACTATGGCAACACAAAGTCTTCAACCTTTTAAGATCAACTGTGGAAGTTATACAAACACATAAATTATTCATCAACATTTGTACTATTTAGTCTCAGAGAACTAAGTTGGTTCAAGCAGGAAGCCTGGAGGAAAGAATAATCTAATATCTTTTCTGTATTTTACTACTTCAAGCCATTCAAATGAAATATTTGGTAATACTTTCCATGTATGGCACTAGCATGGCTGCTACCCTTTATGGATTAATACTCCTCTGAAAATAGGCATCCTCTCAAAGAAAGAGCTGATTACTCACTTTCTAAAAGGTTTGAAATTGAGAATTTTCAGGCTACCCTTCTCCTTCAATCACAAAGCAAAACTCTTGACTGCTGGAATGAAAACTTCCAAAACTGTTGCTTTGTACTTGGTCACTGACATTGCTCCATTCCCACTAACTGGATACTTGGAATAACACTGCTGTCAGCCTCAGCACATCATACAATTTTGATGCAGCTTCTGCCCTGTCACAAAAGTGAAGACATTTCAAATAACAGTGAGTGGTTAAGGATGGCTCATAGGTTGATGTGAGAAAACTTTTGCTAGATGCTCAATGTTTTGTTAAACATTCAAATATTTAGTATTTTCTATTTGAAATAGGAAATATGGAATGTAATGTTTTGGTACCTCACATGTGTAACTACCTCCATCAAAACAAATAATACCGAAAGAGAGAAACTTAAAACATGGAAACTTACAGAAGGAACAAATACATGACATAATGTGCAGCTTTTACTGCATAACTGCATGCCTCAAATGCATAACAAAGAATAAAACTGAAAGCAAAATGCAGAGAGTATTTCTAAAAAAAGAGCCAAATACCATGCAGTTTGTTATTCTTCTTGTATGGGGCTACGAACTTAAAAGTGTAGCTATTCCATAAGAATGAAGCATTTTTTACCATTACCTAATCCTCAACAACTCCTTGCACAAGAAATGCATGTGCTAAGTGGAAAAAGAAAACCTGTGTTAACTTAAAAACTGTTAATCTAAAACACATATAAAATAGACCCTATTTATGAAGCTAATTACCCAGAGTTGACTCAGAAGGAGCTGCACAGCTTTCTGCATCTGAAAATAAACACTTGAAGCTTGTTAACCTCAGACACTTTCAGCACAAGTGTGAAGATTTTAATGTAAATTCAGAAGCCTCCCTTTTCGAATTAACTCCCATTTCTACCTATAGAGGAATATCAGATCCTGGACTTTTAAAGATACTTTCTGTGTGAGGTAGCTGTAAGTTCTGTTCACTTTACACAATTCCAAAGAAAATGAAAAGATTTCTGCAACGAGGTAATTAACCTGAAACTGTATTGGAGTATTAAAATTATTCTCAGGAGAAAGTTGACATAATATGCCAGTATCATTTTATATTCTATCAGTCAAAGTGCTTGCCACCCCCACTAGATCTGTACAAAATTACACAAAAGCAGTGCTAACAAACAACATATATATTTTAAATGCTTATATTAGCTCTCTTCCTTGCAACACTAAAAATTAAAATAGAAGGTAGAGTTTCAATTTCCAAAAATTAAAGTGTCTGTCATTTTATCAGTATTCTAATCCTGAGTAGTAAGATGTGTTCCTATTTAAAATTATCTATGATGCTTTGGCTCAGAGGGAACTCAGATGAAGATTCTGAATTCCTAAATGGGAATTTAGGAATTCAGGAATTTAGAAATTCATTTTAGAAAAATTCAGGAATTCATTTTAGAAAAATGAAGAATTTAGGAAAAGGAAGAACCTTTTCCCTAACTCTTATGTAACTAATTGCTGGAGGGATTTGTACATTCGTCAAGTCTTGCATGTCAAACACTACAGTTAAAACCCGCTTTTAACTCGCTCACCACATTACAGAAAGCACCACTGTGGTGGGTTGACCATGGCTGGAGGTGCCCACCAAAGCTGCTCTATCACTTCCCCTCCTCAGCTGGACAGGGGAGAGAAAATATAATGAAAGGCCCGTGGGTTGAGATAAGGACAGGGAGAAATCATTCAGCAATCAGCAAAATGGACAAAACAGGCTCAACTTAGAAAAAAATCACCTCATTTATTACCCAGGCAAAACAGAGTAGAGCAGTGAGAAATAAACCCAAATCTTTAAAAAAATCCCCCCACCCCCTCCCTTCTTCCCAGGCTTAACTTTACTCCCAAATGCCACCTCTCCTTCCCCTGAGCAGCACATAGGGACAGGGAACCAGGGTTGCAGTCAGTTCATCACACAGTCTTTCTGCTGCTNAAATGGACAAAACAGGCTCAACTTAGAAAAAAATCACCTCATTTATTACCCAGGCAAAACAGAGTAGAGCAGTGAGAAATAAACCCAAATCTTTAAAAAAATCCCCCCACCCCCTCCCTTCTTCCCAGGCTTAACTTTACTCCCAAATGCCACCTCTCCTTCCCCTGAGCAGCACATAGGGACAGGGAACCAGGGTTGCAGTCAGTTCATCACACAGTCTTTCTGCTGCTCCTTCCTCCTCAGCGGGAGGACTCCTCTTCCCCTGCTCCAGCACACAGTCCCTCTCACAGGAGACAGTCCTCCACAAAATTATCTTATGTGAGTCCTTCCCACAGGCTACAGTCCTTCATAGGTCTCTTCTACAGGGTACAGATCTTCAGGCCCAGACTGCTCCAGCATGGTTCCCCCACAACATCACAAGTCCCCCAGCAAACCTGCTCTGGTGTAGGTCCCTCTCTCCATGGGTCCACAGGTCCAGCCAGGAGCTTGCTCCAGTGCAGGTTTCCTACAGGGTCACAGCCTCCTTCAGGTGTCTCTACCTGCTCCTTCATGGGGGTCTCCAAAGGTGCAGTCAGGTAGAATCTCTGATCCCTATCATCCTCCCTGGACTGCAGGGTTACAGCTGGCCTCACCACAGTCTTCTCCAGAGGCTGCAGGGGAATCTCTGCCCGGGCAACTGGAGTGCTTCCTCCCCCTCCTTCTTCACTGACCTTGATATCTGCAAAAGTTTCTCACATCTTCTCACTCCTCACTCTGGTTGCAAAAGCTGCTGCTACATTGGTTTGGCTTGTTTCTTCCTTCTTAATTACGTTATCCCAAGGGCACTACCACCATTGCTGATGGTCTTGGCTTTGGCCAGCAGCACGTCTGTCTTGGAGCCAGCTGGTGTTTGCTCTGTTGGACACAGGGAAGCTTCTCACAGAAGCCAGACCCCCAGCACCACATCCCACCACCCATTACTAAACCTTGTCATACAAACCCAAAACAACCATAAAACTAACCGTTCACAAGCCAAATTTAAAATTTAAGCAAAGTCCATACAACTCAAACAACATGAACATATTACATTTGAGAGATGGAATAAAGCACTTTAAGTGATGACTCAGTACTGGTTTGTACACTAAAATCTGAAAAAGTTACCTGAATTTACAACTTCAACATTCTCACACTTATTTCTAACTAGACACAGACTACTTCTAATCAAGGCACGCATACACAGAACACAGCATTAAACTTCAAACAGATCATACATGTGTAACACAAACACATCATCACCAAATAAACCTTCCTAAAAATTTCTAAGAGTTTTCAATCTTGCATTCTCAGTCAGGTGTTACTTTAAATACACAAACAACTATTTGTTAAACTACCCCACGTTCTTATTATTTCTAAAATAGATATATAGAAAAAACTTTACCTGGTCTTTCCACTTTGATAACTTCAGCCCCTAGATCTCCTAAATTCATTGTGGCAAAGGGCCCTGCAAGCACCCTGTAGAATTTAAAAAAAAATTGTTTTCTTAGTTTTTCTTATCAGAATATTTGCATCTAGACAGAGCGTTCCAAGTTACAGACAAAACACGAACCTTGTTAAATCAAGAATTTTCACACCATCCAATGGTTTTACATTACTAGCACCTGACAAGAAACAGAAAACAGCAACTTAGTCTTGATTTTTTAATTTTTTGTAAGGTATGCTTCTCACTTGTAGTCTGAAACACTGGTTTTATGACACTGTCTCATCATCTTCTTCCATAAATAAAGGATAACAAGCCTTTCTGCACAGGTAGGCTATTAGGATTAATAAATCCTTTTATTTTATTACCTTAATAAAAATATTACCTGTATTACCTTAATAAAACCTTTCAAAGTTGGAAAACCTCACAATTAACATTGCAGAACCTAAACACCTGGCAGTTCTACAAATGAAGCTACTTTTTAGCTTTTTATGTGTGCCTTCCACAAACAAGCATTTAAAGACTAATCCAAAGATCCACTACAAGCATAGCAAGCATCAGAATGACACAGACCAATGGGCAGCAGACTGATATGAAGCACAGGATGTATCTTCACAAAGTGTTTTTACCTGTGTAGACCCCACGTACTTCCATCATACATGAAAAAGAGTATTTGCATTTCAAAAAGAAGAGGTTGTAAAACTGAAGGCAATGTATGAACTACAGAAAGACTTTTTCTGTCTTCAACGGCAGTCGCACAATCAAGACAACTACTAAGAAGTCACAATGCTTTCCTCCTTTCCCTCACCCTTTCCAACCTGATTAGCTCCAAGAAATAACAGTAGTGGCAATAAGCATCACAGATAGAGCAACCTCATGGATTAGATCACAAATTTGCCAACTATCTCTTGGATCACTCTGGGTTCTCTTCTGCAGACTCAGTGTCTTTAATTGTAGGCTGGGTATCCAAACACTTCGCCACCCTAAGTGGACAGCAATTTCATCACTATTTGGAAGGCAGTCTCATATCACAAAAAAACCAAACAATTCCACACACACAAACACAAGCACCTGGCTGATAACCACAAAAAAAAAAATAAATCACACAATACTAACTTGCAGTAAGCATCCCTTCCTAGCATTTGCCCAGGTAAGGGAAAGTTGTAAAATGAGGGGGAAAGGAGGAGCATATGGGTTGCTCCCATACCAAGTAATTCAAGCACAGGCTTCCTTAGAGAACAGAAAGGACCACAGTCCCTCCAAGTGTGCAGAGCAGTGTGATTTGTCTCCCAAGCCAGGCAGCAGGGAATGCCTTTGTGAATTGCTCCACACTCCCTCCATCAGACCTGATGCCACCCGTCAGTCACACCATAACTCTCCCTCCTACCTTACTGTATATATAGTAAGGAAGTGATGGAGAGAGAGAGAGAGAGAGAGAGAGAAAAGCTAGAGAGATAGGAAGTCCATTGGGAATTCAAGGCTTCTGCTAAAATGCTTTCATTCACTGTACTGCTCTCAATGAGAACACTTGCAACCCATTTTTCATCTTCAAGACATTTTCCCCAATTATTACCAATCACTCCAGAGGGATTTGAGCTTTAACAGGATTTCATTTTTAATATGCAGGCCAAGAAGCATGTTGAAAAAATGTTTATCTAGAAGCAGCCAGGTATTTTTCACATTTCAAAGCTCTTTTTTTTTTTTTTTAAGGAAAACTCAGGCTGCCACCTCTCTTCAGATCCACACACATCAGTGAAAGTTCCAGACGTTTGAAAACACTGGCACTAGTGCCATGTAAACACCACAGATTTCTCCAGCGTAAACTCAATTTTATCAAGTTGGCTCTACTTGAGCAAACACTTAAGCATATGCTTGTCTGTTAAGGAACAGAGTGCACCATTTGCTTCTCAATGGCATTACTCTCTGTTTACAGAAAATATATAAACAACAGCTTTACTGAAGAGCACAGCGCTCCCCCCTCCCCCCCCAAAAAA
>VZTU01015574.1:42107-68426 GCA_013400835.1 Zapornia atra
CCTCTATTCTTTCCACACCTTTCAGAGCTTCACTCTCTTACTCAATGACTCAGTTAATTCTCCTCCTGAGCCAGCATTGACCACTACTCATATTGCTCACAGATACACTACCGGAACAGCAGTTTTTCAGATCCAACAATTTCTCTACCTGTGGCTAACCAACTTGCAGGAATCCCCAAAGGTATTTCTCAAAGAAGCCTATAAAGTGTTGAGATTAGCCTGTAAATATGCAGTAATGGATAACTGAGACTGATGAACCCTTAAAATCATCGTATCATTCACATTTTGGCAATATCTAACACTCCAGTCAAGAATTAGGACTCCTCTGCAGTTGGAACAGGAGAGTACAATCCTTGTTTCAGAGACAGACAGACCATTGTGAATTACTTCTTTTTAGCGATGATGTCCACAATGATGAAGAAATGCAAGAAATGAGACATCAAAAGCTTGCTTTTGAAAATCTAAGACCTGCTAGCCTTTTCAAACTAGAAAAGCACAGATATTCAACAAAAGAAAGCTTGTATGACCTAGATTTGCATTCAAGCAAGACACTTACTTGCTAAAACAACTACAACAGAAAGCCTATCAGAGAGACAGCAGTTCTGGTACACTGATCCGAACACCAGAGTACCAGAGTACTATCCACCCTTTACTACAGGAACAAAAAGGAACAAAACCACACCACAAACAGATGAAATCAGTATTGACCAGAAGCATCACCTTTTCCCCCTCTCCCCAGGCTAGCTTCCTATGAGGCACATACCCAAACTTAACCCGGGGTCAACAGGCTAAATTCTCCAAAATTCATACTCACAGTTTCTCTTGTATATTTTGCTTTTAATTATTTGAATAACTTCAGGACTGAAAGAAAATTCCACTCTGCCAGCTGTTAACTATATCTTAAATGTAAACTCTTTATTCTCATGCTGCTTGAATTAGTTGTAAATTATACAGCAGTATGTATCACTTTGGTGACAAATAAGCAGATCCTCTTGCTCTCGGTATGATTTAAACCCTTTAGTCAAGCTCAGTAGGCTGACCCAAGGTTAGTCTAAAGAGCATTCTACAGCACAGAATCTTCACCTCTCATTTCCAGTAAAAGCCTTCCTTTCTACTTGTGGCAGAAGGCACTGAGAAGGTTTGCACCTATGCAAATCAACAGTAAACGAACAGATTCAAACTACACTTATGGTCTGCACTGCCAGCACTCCGAATTCACACACACAGTTACGGCCAGGCCCATTAATTCACCATCGGCAGGTACACTTCAACCAGGGACGCACTTGGTACATTCATCTCTGGGATGCGGAACTCCTCTACCATCTTTTCTAATGCAACCAACACACCGTTAATATTTTCCTATGTTACTAAATAACAGAGAAAAACGGCAAGCCAGAGGAAAATTACTTCATCGTAACTTAGTTTTATTTTTTCATTGAAAAATAAATAAACTTTTAAAAACCCGCCAAGCAAAGAAGACAAAGCAACAAGAAACAACCAACTGTACGAAGTCAGCCATGTAACCTTGGGAACACCAGGCCTAGAACTAGACGTCAGGCACCTTCCCCCCTTCCCCTGCCCTCCTCTCCCCCGTTATTAGCGGGAGCTGCCCTGCTGCCCGCCACAGCCGCGCCAGAGCGGCCGCCAGCGCGGCACCGCTGCCATACAAAGTCCACTGCGGTGGTACTCGGCGATGCCCCGCAGCCCAGCGGGGGGGAAGCAGCGGACCGAGGCCAGGGAAGCGGCCACGCTGCCCCTAAGCGTGACTGCGAGGTGACCCCGTCCACCACCCACCCGGCTTGTCCGCAACCCCCAACCTCGCATTGGCTCCACGGGCCCCGCAGCGCCGAGGAAAGGAAGGCCGGGGGCAAGGGAGTGCGGCAGGGCTGCTAGCGGGCTCAGCACCTGGCTGCCGGCGCGGCTCAGCCCCCTTCTCCCCCAGGAGGAGGCCGCGGGGCCAGGCTGCGGTGCTGCGAGGGGGCGGCCACAGCAGCGCCCCCACGCCCCAGGCGCTTAACGCCACTCCCCAACCACTACGACCCCTGCGCCTGAGCCGCTCAGGCCGGGTGGTGCTGCCTCGGAGCCCCAGCAGGACTTAACGGGCGCGGGGGCCCAACGAGGCGAGGGAGGGAGGGAAGGAGAGGCTGAAGAGACGGAGGAGGAGGGCGCGGCGCAGCTACCTGCCGGGGGAGCGCCTCCGCCCCCCGCCCCGCCGCCGGTGTTCGGGGAAGCGGCGCTCAGGGCTCTGGGGCAGCGCAGCGAGGAGCTGTCTCCGGTAGCTGCGGGCCACCGGCTCCTCCACAGCCCGCCACCAAACCGGCAGCTCCTCCATCCCAGCCCGGCGCGCTGCATCTTCGCCCGGCCGCCGACCGGCCACTCCGAACAACCCCGAGCGAGCACCCCAGAGAACGTCGCGAAAAAGCGCGCGTGCTTCACCACCACCCCTTTCCCACACCCGAGTAGAGCGTTAAATTGTTCCCGGGTTGGGGCGGCGCGCATGCGCAAGGCGTGGCCTTCCCGCCGGCGTTGACCCTGGTTTTTTCCAGCCGTGAGTTCGGTTCTCCCTACAGCGGCGGCAGAGGCCGGGGGGCAGTTGGTCTCTCCTGTGAAGTATTCCCGGCTACAAGACTGCTTTTCTCGGCCCTCGTAGTCTGCGGGACGCGGATGGCCGGGGTTTATGGAGCAGGGGGGTGTCCTGCAGCCGCCGCAACAGTAATTCCAGCCGTGTGACAAAGGCCTTGGTGTTTATTCAACACAGGCTTCAGGGGGTTGTTTTGCGGCAGCATCTTGTTCCTCAGCAAGCCAGCAGCGGTTGGTTCCAAATTTGTGCTTCCACGTTGCCGAGGTGGAATAAAAATAAAAACCACCCCCCACAACGGTTTTCCACCCTTACAAGGCAGGTGTTGGCACTGGGCACCATTAAACCCCTCACTAGTACGAGGTGGATCCAGGGTCCCAGTTCTGTTTCATGGAGGGTGCGATACTGCATACACTGCGAAGTCACGGCTTCAAGTCGTAGGTAGCTACGGCAGGTTAACTTGAATTGACCTTTAAGCGGTTCTGCCCCAAGCAAAGTACTTGCGGGCTATTTTTAGTTCCTGTTAGGACAGAGTGGATGGCCTGTTATAGGAGCATCGTGATGTCACCCTGCTCTGCCATAGGATAAAAATGCCCGCAGAGAGGTTCAGCATGCCTCTATTGAGAAACATGCTGTGGGGATAAGAAGACAGCTGCGCCTCGGGAATAGCTGAAACCTCTGAACACTTGAAAGCAACGAGTGTTGTGAACAGCACAGTCTTAAGGTCTGTATGTCACTGCTGGAAAATGAGTGCACTCTTAAGGTTTGCATGTCAGGCATCTGTCCAGAATGCTGAGGAAGAACACAAGAAAAAGTATCTTCTAAGTGATGCATTTGTTGACTGGGACACACTACCTGTAATGACACGTTATGATGTGGATGCTTAAAGCCCAAGAAGTAATCAGGATTTCTCAACAAGATACATGTCAGCAACACTATCCCGGTGTAACAACATGCATGTAACAATAGATACTTCTAATTCTTTTTACATGTAAAGGGTTTAAATTAAATGAAGACATCATTTTCTGGATTAATACTGATCAGAGAGAGTAACTGATACGCTGATAAACTGTCTTAGTAGACATGGCATTCCTTGTGGGCTTAATAATTATAGAAAATTTGCCTTCTAGAATAGCTAGAACTAGCTAATGCTTTACTAAAATAGTAAAGTTTTTTTGCTAATAGCAAAACTTTTTTGCTAATCCTTTACTAAACTAGTAAAGGATTTATTTTTCTTTTGGGGGGGGGGAGGGGGGGGTTGGTTTTAAATCAGTTGGAAGCAGCAGCACTGAGGTACCAACAGGCTGACTCCTGTCCTTACCTCTGCTGTCAGAGTGGTTCCAAAGAATGTTTATCAATACGGTGATAGGCGCTTTATATATATATAAATATATATGTATTTGTATTTATAGTTACTAAACTAGTAAAGGATTAGCAAAAAAATTAAGTGACCAGGTTTAGTCTCTCTCCATTTCAAAATTGCAAGGATGTTGCTCCTTGTTTTCACAAGAAGGTGTAAAAAAGAGTGGAGAGCTGAGTTCACTGAGATCAGAAACTGAGTTGCTAAAGAAAACCCCACATCAAAAAAGCCCCAAAACAAAACCTCCCAGACAAGAGCTGTTTAAAACCAAGGAAAAGTAAGACTGATAGATAAAGCAGGGAAATCGGGCATTGGAACAGGCTGCCCGGGGAGGCATTTGAGTCACCAACCCTGGATGCATTTAAAAAAAGGGTAGATGAGGTACTTAGGGATAGGGTTTAGCATAGGACAGGTATGGTTGGACTTGGTGATCTTTAAGGTCTTTTCCAACCTTGTGATTCTGTGAAACATCCTGCCTATTTTATTGGCTTTTGTTAGCTGCCCTATGTAACTTTCAGTAGCCATGTCCTAAAAAAAAGTGCTGTTCTTTTGCACTGATGGAAATAATAATTTAAAAATCTCTTTACTATTTTTCACTGAGCTGTTGAGGGTTTGCATTAACATAAATGAAAGCAGAGCAGGGATGTTAATAAATAACATTGCGAAATTGGTCTTACGTCACTAAATAGAAAGCTCTCCTCCAAGAGCCCATTTTCCTGTGGGTTTCTATGTGTAGGTCTCATTGCTGGAGCTACCACTCTACTGAAGAGTCACTGACAGCCTCAGTGGATTTTAAGAACCCCTTTACATTCAAGTGCTCTTTAGATACATCACTGCATGTGTTTTCAGCTCTGGCTGCCGTAACGTCCTTGGTATTTGCAGTCCTACAGATTAAAAAAAACCCCTACACTGGGAGTACAAATGAGCATACCCGAATCACAGAATTGTAGGGGTTGGAAGGGACCTCGAGAGATCATCGGGTCCAACCCTGAGATGTGTGACAAAATGTTAGGCAAATACCTGCTTTGGCCTGTTCTCCCCCACGACGAGGCCGCGGGGTCGGGCCGCGGTGCTGCGAGGAGCCGGGCCGCGGTGCTGCGAGGGGCCTGCCGCAGCAGCACACACACCCCCACCCCCCTCCCCACAGCTTATCTGCTTGGCTTTTATCAGCTGTAGTACCGTGGGTATTCCCTTGCGGAGCTCACGAGTACTGGGGTAATGTCTTTACTTGGAGTTTACGGGCACAGCCGCTACACAACCTATAAAGCTCTCTTCAGGTATTTCCCCTCCGGCCTCAACACGACAGATCGCCGTTCCCCGCTGGCGAGCGGCTCTCCCGAGTCCCAGCGGGACGGAAGACCGCCGCGGAAACCTGCTCTCCGGGCGGCGGGAGGAAATGGGTCCGTCGAACTGGAAGCCGTCCCCGGGGCAGCAGATCCGAGCCTAGCTGAGCTCACCCGAGCCAGGGCCCGACCTCCGCCGCCTCTCCAGGTCCTGTCAGACAGGTTGAGCGGGCGACCGCCGGGGCGGAGCGCGGGCCCGCACACTCGCAGCGAGTGTCGCTAGCCGGGGATTCCGCGCTTCGCCTTCCCTGGCCCGGAACCTTTTGAGCCCGGAACGCTCCGGTCGCCTGGCTGGGTAAGTGGGGAAGAGAAAAAACCCAAACGCGACGTCGCCCCGCCGAGGTGGCTGCTGGGGGACGCCGTTGCGCAGGTTTTATTCCTCTCCGCCATCGCCTCGCCGGCTCGGGTCATGTATCGGCAGAGCTTTCGTCCCCCGACGCCTCCGTTCGCGGGTGGCGGCTTCCAGAGCCCTCCCTCCGGCGGAGGCCCCATGCCACCCTCCCCGCGGGGTTACGGGAGCCCCCACCACACGCCGCCCTACGGCCACCGGCCTGGGCCTTACGGCAGCGGCCATTCGCCCCGAGGCCACAGTTTTCACGGCGGCGGCGGGCGGTTCGGGACCCCATCTCCGGGGGGGCAGACCCCGCGCAGGCCACAGAGCGTCAGCCCCCGGTACCCGGCTCCCTACGGCGTCAAATCCCCGGTTGGAGCTCCCCCGCACCCGCAGCAGCACAGGCGCTCGCCCGGGGGCTTCCAGAGGCACTACCAGGTATGGGGCAGGGCGGTGAGGGAGACAGGCCTGCGCCTCCGTACAGCGGGGCGGGGGCGGGAGGGAGGGAGGTGCCGCTGCTGCCAGCCCGCAGGGGAGAGCACGCCGGGGGCTTGTAGCAAGGCACAGCATCCGTCTCCCCCACCACCGTGTTCAGGGGAGAGGGAGACTTGGATCACACGGGGCAGCAATCTGATCCCCGTCCCCCCGTAGATCGAGATACCTCAGCTCGGGCAGCCGTGTGATCAGGAAAGGGAAGAGGGCCCCTGCCCTGGCTGGGGCCTGTCGCGGTTGTGAGGACACAAGGACTCAAGAGGAGTGCAACCTGCTTTGCTTTCACCTTGTGGCATATAAAGGCAGGGAGGAAATTGGTACCACCTCTTGCCCTTGTACGCACCTCTCTTTGATCAGTTTTCTTTAACACAGCGGTGAAGTGCTGTGTGTTTTTACTTTGCCTGTGCTGTCATACATCACAGGAACTCCTTTATCCGCACGCAGAGCTTTCTGGGACATGAGTAAAGGAGTGCTTTACTAAAGACAACTCAATCGAGGCTCCTCTAAGCAGAAGCAAGAGCATCTGTTGGAATAATAGAGTATAATTTTAAAGTTTCTGCGTTGCAGTGAAAGCTCTAATTTATATAAAGTAGTCTTCCCAGGAGCTGTCAGTAACAGGTTCTGTGGCATGCTTTTTTTTCAAGTGGTTTAGTTGGGGTATGTGACTGGCAGTTGCAGATAGGGACGATATCTTGAGATGACACCAACTTTATGTACATAGCTAGCTTTATAAAATACTAGGGAAAAGTGTAACAAATGACATACAGTGCAGGGAATGGTAGCGTTTTCAGGTATTCTTACTGACACTAAGGATTATAGTGTAATAATGAAGTCAAGTAATAGTAAAATCTTAATGCACCTGTACCATGTAGTCGCAGTTCTGTTCCAGAATAGCCCTTTGTTATCTTTTTATCATGCAGATAACTGTCTTACAGGAATCTCATAGTTGGTGGAAGGAGATCATTATGAACTTTGTACATTTTCTTCAGCGCAGCAACAAGTGGAAGCCCACAGATTGCTTAACCTCAGTACCTGTTGAAAAGGCAAAGGAGGTGGGGTTTCTGCTGCAGATTCTAGAGGGATGGTTTATGTCACTAATGTCTAGGCATTTCCCTTTGAATATCACTCTTTGGATATTCAATTAAGTGTGTTTTAAAAGCTTGTCTTACACTAGCAGAAGAATATGCAGGAATCCTTTTACTTCTAGTTATAGTCAGAACTGTTCATGTGAGGACCTGCGAGCAGAACAGTCGCATAGGCTCCATTCCTGGTGTTAATTAAGAAACCTGACATAAAGAAGGTATGAGTTCGAATCCAGTTAAGAGGTAGTCACAACATTTTAGATTCTCCCCTTTCCTTCTTCAGACCATGTGAGTAGTTTAGGAGCATGGGCCTGATGGTGATGTTTTCTAAGACTATAAAGACATGTGTCTGTAACCTAGGACTAAGGTAATGTTTATGTGTGTACTTCTCTGTGTATGCACACACACTGTTTGGCCTGGGAAGGTGATAGAGGGAACCACAGAGGGACAAACTCTCATAAACTCTGAGCTCCCTTTGAATATGGCATGGGCAACAAGAGTCTCATGAGGCCATGAGGAGATTCAGGTAAAGGGATTTTTTTTGCGTGTTCTAAATACCAGATTTCTTCTGAGGTATGTGAATTGTTTCCCTATCTCCTGTAAATGCTGTTGCCAAGAGGCTACAGTGCTTTTGAAATCTATGACGCTGCTGTCACCTTTGAGATTAAAATCTTTAAGTGACCCTTTAAAAATCTCATCAGGAAATCCAAAAGACAGTTTTACGTTAACATTAGTGATCTATAAGTGACATTATTAGTGTTCTGTACCTATACTATGTTTGTGGATTTTCTTTTCAGGAAACAAACAGAAAACTTAGAAAAAAATAACAACTTGATTTTTCTGAAATGGCTGACTCAACCTTTGCGTGGCCACTGCTTTACAGAGCTGCTGTTTTTTTCTGGAGATGGACCTGGTTCAAATTTTAGGAAAATTGTTTTTGTATCTTCTCTTAGCATTCACTTAGCAGCAGTGTTTCCCTTTCTACACTCAATGGGAGTTAGTGAACTAGCTAGCTTTAGAGAGTTAGTGGTGATGAGTTGAAAACTATTACAGAAAGTAAACAAATATCCTTTGAAATGGTATAGTCATCATTTCTGTGTTTCTGTGCATCTGACAGCAGCCAGAATTACATCAGGTGAAGAAAGCTGATAGAAGGGAGTGATTGTCCCCATGTTGAAAGCAGTATTACCACTTTCAGTAACACTGACTCACTGAAAGATTATGATGTTTGTTTCCATTCTAGAGAGAGACATTTACATGGATGGATGGAGAGAGAGTTACATCTCTCTACAATCAATCTAGAGATCAGAGAGAACATCTAGAACATCCCTTATGAAGAGAGGCTGAGGGACTTGGGACTTCCTAGCCTAGATGGGAGATCTTATCAATGCTTGTAAATACTTGAGGGGTGGGTGTCAGGAGGATGGGGTCAGTCTCTTTTCAGTGGTGCCCAGTAACAGGACAAGAGGCAATGGTCACAAACTGGAATATAGGAAATTCCACCTAAACATGAGGAGGAACTTCTTTACTATGAGGGTGGCAGAACACAGTAACGGGCTGCCCAGAGAGACTGGAGCCTTATTCTCTGGAGACATTCAAGACCCACCAGGACGCTGTCCTGTGCAGTCTGCTCTAGGTGATCCTGCTTTACCAGGAGGGTTGGACTAGGTGATCTCCAGAGGTCCCTTGTACCCCCTGCTGTGCTGTGATTCTGTTCTCTGGAGAGGAAGAAAAAGCATTGTGAATAGATGGACTGTTTCTTTAAGGAAAGCCTGAGAAAAGGCTGTTGGTACTAGTGACAGTAAAGTATAAAGTTTTTTTAACATAACTTTGGCACCAAACAGTTTCTCTTGCACAGAATGGTTCCACTTGCACAGGTAGGACTGTTTTCCTTGTCCACAGGCCTATATGAATAGTCAGGTTTTCTTGGGTTTCTTTAACACTTACCATCAATCTATTATTACTTAGCAATACTTTTCCTAGATTTCAAACATGCAGAAATGTCAGTTACTGATGGCCTGCATTGTAATGAAAGTTAGTATTACAGAATAAATCCATCCAAAAGGCTCTTACCACTGAAAATCTTTGTTCTGTCACTGGATACTGCAGGTCCTTACGTCAATTCAGCTTTTGAGTGCTGCAGATTAGACATAACATTAAACTCCACATTTGGACTTACTCATAATGTCAAAGTTAACAGATTTGGGTTTTTTTAATTTTGAAGTTAGAGTGCACTGTGTACTACTGTTTTACTACTCAATGTGAGTGCTTAAAGAACATTAATGTCACACTTGCTGGTGCATGTTGACTTGCTCTAGGAAGCTCCCTGTCCCTTAGAATGTGTTATGAGGCAGTTCTCTTACCTTTCCCTCATGGTTTTGATCTAACACTTCATAAAGTAATTCTCAACCTTTTAGTAATTTTTCTATTCTAGGATTATCAGCTGCATAACCTAATTGTACTACAACAAATCATTGGAAACAAATGTCCTGTAAATGTTCCCACATTTGGTTGTGCATCCATTATCAAGCTTTAGGAGTTGTAGAAGAGCACTTACAGGGACCACACAAGCAGGCTCCTGCAGCAGCACGCTTTCAGAAATAGGTTCAAGACTCTGCAGTTTTCGTTCTTCCAGCTAAGCGTGGGGACTGTATGGCACTGCTGCTCAGTTTTACCCAGATACTGTTTCATATGATAGTTTTATGTAGGTTCTGTAGAGCTTATTAGTCAACTTCAAGTACCATTGCTGATGGCCCAGAAAGCTGGGGGTGGAGTGGGGTAGGCGGTGGGGAGAGCAGCCCTTAAGCAGGGCTTTGTCCAAAGTCAGAGGCTGATAATCAGCTTCGGTGAGCCCTAATCATACAGGATGCAACAGGCATGTTTGGAGACTTAACTGTCTATCTGTAGCATAGCTTGTTTAGCTTTGGTTAAAGCAGATGAATTTAAACAAATACAGCTTTACACAAAACCTCACTTCTGGGGAAGTCAATCTGAGCGACAGTGGATGATGCTAACAGGAGAATGTGGACAGAGCGATTTCCTTTGTCATAGCTCTCCAAGTGGCAGACTCGCAGCAGGTTTGCAGGAACAGTTGTGGTGATCCTTGATCTGTAAAAAAAAAAAAATATCAAAAAAGGTCCATGCAAAAGGTTTTTCTTCTATGTAGGATCTGTTTAATCACTGATTACCATCCAGATCATATATCAGGTAAAATCACCTAGTCTCAAATTTCAGAAAACATTAGTTTGGTTGAAAACAGGGTGTTTTTCTCAGTTATTTGCTTTGTTTGTAGCTATTTACTTTACACAATGCTATGTTCAACCTATAAGTACTTAATATCTGCCTTCTGCTCTTGTAAACATTATCAAATCTTCCTTATCCTCCAACTCAGTGCTTTGTTGTTCAGCTTTTGAGTTAGATGTGTTATTGACTTGGGCAATTTATGAAAAATAGCATGAGGAGCTCTTCTGTAGTTATGTGCCAGAGTGACATATTTTGGAGATGAATGTTTGTGGTGGTGTTTGGTTTTGTTTTGGTTTTTAATCCTAGTAAATCATCACTTGTAACTAAGCATATAATAAAGTTAATATGAGGGAGATGCAGTTGAGGAGTAGTAATTATATTTAATAATCAGCTACAACGCTCTGCTACATTAGAAGGAAACTTATTTTTTTTTCTCTTTAGTTTGAATTAGTCTATTAAATGTTTCTTTACCTGATGGTTTTCTTCCAAAGGGATCACCCAGGACATCTACTCCATTTGGTACAGCGCATGGCAGAGAGAAAAGAGTGTCTAATGATGTGGAAAACTATTACAGACCTTCAATGCTTGAGGACCCATGGGCTGGCCTAGAGCCAGTTTCTGTTACAGACATAAACCAACAATACAGCAGTGAGCAAACAACATATACTGGTAAAAAAGGGAGGTATTTCAGCTAACACTTTTAAAAGACAAATAACTCCATCTTGTCAGGAAAACTTTGGGACAAAATCTTTACATTTACACAAGATGAACAGTAATCAAGACATTAGATAATGCTTTTATTTGGTCACGTGTCCACCCTTTTATCCTACTTTTTTTTATTGCATTGGATATTTTTATGTACGGGAGGGAAAAGGAGTGGTAGGAAAACTTATAGATCTGGCTACATGGAAGTGCCTACCAGCTTTGAAGAACAAAGTGTTCTTTAATCACCAGCGACTGATTTGTGACTGTTAAAACAGGTTTCCATATAATTTACCTTTTCCATGCCAGATTGTCAGACTTTTTATTGTAAAATCCTTTAGGAAATGGTATTTTTTTATGTTTCAACATTTTTAGAATGAAGTAACTTGGAAAATAAAATAAAGTTTTGTAAATCCTTGTTTTGTAATGTATAAAGATTATTTTAGGACTTCTGTTAAGGTGTACACATGAACACAAACAGTACTAGTGAAATTAGGTGACTTCTGTAAATGTGTTTGTATGCTGTAGTTAACCTCTGACTTTGTGCATAGTATTTTTTGTTAATTGTAGCGTAACATGGAGTTGAAACGTGATGTAGCCACCTCAGGAAACAAATGTATTGTCTTTGGAAAGTTTTAATTTGTTGAAACAGCTCATGAGTCGTAAACATAATTCTGTAATTGCTTGCTTTTGTGGTTTTTTTTTTTTTAAAAAAAACAACTATTTGGAGCAAAGCCAGATATTTCTGGATTATAGTAACAAGTCGTTCAGTGACAATTTAAGGAGCGCATAAAATACCAAGATTAAATGCAAATGAACTTTCTGGATCCACCTGTTAGAATAGCATAGAATCAATGACAGTTTGTTATACAGTTGACATTAGTATATGTCAACTGTATAACATCTTTTTTTTTTAATCTGTACAAGATTTATCAGGTTTTAAAGTATTTTTTTGACCTATGGCAGACATCTTTGCCTAGAGAAGTCTTGTTTTCTGTATGTGCATGCTATATTTTTATACTGAAGAGGAAAACAATTAGGTGTGGTGGGGTGTTTTTTTTTTTTAGACTTTGTCTATACCTGAAAGATCCATTCTTAAATCCAGTAGTGAATATTGTGATCTGGAATAAATAAGAAATAGTTCCATCTGTGGGTGTGCTCTTAACGTGCCATGTTAAGCCTGCAGCCAAAATTCTGTTGAGTCTACCAGTATTTGTTTGTCGATCTTGACTTTTTAAGCAGTAGGTAAAAGGTAAAAACTTAGTTAAGAATAAATAAAAGCATTAGTTCCGTTTTCAAAACGCATGTTTTGTTTTTAAACTTCTTACATACTTCACAGAAAACATATTTTTGTAGTCCTGAAGCATGGTTAGAAGAGCACAGGGAATAACATTACTGTTCCTACTAACTAGTCTTTTATGAGGTAGAATAGTCCTCTCTACTTCTCTGTCACTTTCAGCATAAAATGTCTTGGCTCGATACCATCTTGAGGAGCAGCTTTGACCTGGCAGCAGGGGCTAACACGCTGAAATGTGCTGGCTGAGTCTCTTGGACCTTTGTGACCATAACCTAAAGTTTGTCACTCATCTTCCCCCCCAATTGACCGTATTGCTTTACATCCAAAAAGGTTGCTCAGAGAGCTGAGAACATCATGTCTGCTTGGTATCCATGATGGTTAAATCTTCCTCCCAGAATCAAAACTGTGCCCTAAATGGCAGCTATCAGTATCGTTACCTGTTATGCATACCAGCAAAACTGAGATGACTTGACAAGTTACAGATACTTTAGAATTTATAAATCTGTTATGTCATTGTGAAAAGTGACGTATAAAGCTTTTCTTTCCTTTTTTATTTTAACCTTGTCAGGTGCTGTAAAGCTCACAGAAAATATTACAGGGTGCTTAACAGTCATCTTTTTTTTTTTCCTTTGTAATTCAATGCAGTTTAGTTTTTTCAATGGTTGGTGATCTTGGGGAAACAGAAGTGATGTTATTTAAGAGACTAAAGTTATGATGTGTTCCCGGTTAGACATGAGAAGAAACTGGGTTTGGAAAGGAGAAAGGAAAGGAAAAGGATTCATGACAGAAGAGTGACTGTTAGAGGTGGGACTGCTTTTACAGTAGCCAGTATCAGCTGCCCTTGCACATTGCAGAGATGCATTTTTCCACTTTGGCTTTGCAGTTGACCCAGGGATTAAAGCCAGCCTCCTCTGGTAATAACTCTTAACTCCTGGAACCGTGTGTCAGACATCAACGAAGGTAAATGTTCCAGAAAGAGAATTGAGGAAATAATCTTGAAGCACTGTTTAATCAATACAGGCCTGCCACAGTACCACCTGTTAAGCCGCTTCTTCAGTGCACTTCGGGATGTGACAATTTAAGTGCACCATACTGCTAAAGACTCCAGTAATTTGGTCAAGAATCAGCAAGGGATTTCAATGTAGATAGAATAAACTTACTAACCTCATCATACTGCACCAAAAAGTGATTCACCTTTCTGGCTTCTAGGAGAAATTCTGCAATTACAGTAAAATTTCAAAATGTTGTTGTTGAATAGCTGTTAAATGCATGAACTCATGTTCAGAACTATAAATATAACCTACTAAAAGTCAATTTAAGCTTTGCCTTTCTTGCTATGATATCCAGGAAGCTTAAGTGCTTACTTCCTCACCAGTTTTTCTCCTTTTTCCCATATGGCAAACATCCTTTTACCTCACATGTTTCTAATGGAGATAGGATATATCACTTCCTCATTTGTTAACAAAGCCTCTTCCTGGTAACGGTATGGCTCTGGAAATAGTGTTTGATTTTAAAAGTACAGGACAAATGCATCCTTTCTTCATGAGCCCATGAAACAAAATAGTGCCTATGCCTTGTTAACAAAGAGATTCTTCCATAATGAGCACGCTAAGAATATGGGCATTGTTCTTTCTTCAACAGACTTCTTAGAGTTTAAGGTAAGTCATTTAGCTCCTTCAGAAGTTTCAACTGTTACACTTTTCCATTCTGTTCTGTTTGTATTGTGTTTGTCCATCAAGTCCCTCTGACTTCCATTCAGTTGTTGCAAAGGAGCTGTGTAACTCATGACTAAGTATTCAAGCAAAAATATAATTCTTCCATTTTGTTGCTCTTTGCTGCTGTGTTTAAATCTTTTTGCTGTAGTTGCTACTACACATTGTGCTGATATCACAGCAAGATAATTTAAATCAGCTGAGTACAATTGCATAACGGGACAACACACCGGGTGGGGAGTTACCCCAAGTTGTGTACTGTAATACTTGAAAGATAGTTTAGGTTTGGGGTTTTGCTGCAACTTTCTAACACAAAATATTGGTTCTTCTCTGGAGCTTTGGACATGCTATTTTACAGTGAAATTCTAAAAGAGTTCAGAATGTTGAAATCTCAGTTAAACCAGGATTTTAAAATTTCACAGCAACCTGCTTCACTTTAGAATTAGCAGTAAGGCATTGAGTTGTGGCACTTTCCTAATGCTGGCACTGGGAACACTTTGCAGGGGAAATGGTTCTGGTCAACAGAATGGGTACCAACTTCTGCAGTCAGGTTGGCTTTCTTTTCCTGCTAAGGATACTGTTGTGTGCTCATCACTTTACAGACGTGTTAATTAGACATCTGAGGAGCAGCACTGGAAACATAAATGGAAAGGCTACAAGTAGTTATTCAGCTGCTGTCTTAAAAGTTGTAGTGTAGGTTTCAAGTTGTGCTTGTGAGTAATCTTACTGATGTCAGGATTTACTCATGCAACCAAGATATGTAAGTATCCGCCACTACACTTTGAAAATTGTATCATCCATTTGTCTGTCGGTGCTTTTTACCAGCTCTGAAATAAATTGCTCTGTTTAGCAATTGCTCTGAATTCACATTCATACATGTGCTTTTTATACGTGAGCCAAGGCTGTCTTGCAATGAATTAAACTTTTTACAACGTTCTTCCTAAATTATAAGAGAGTAAGGATTTGGTTCTCCTTTCCCTAAACCTTCGTGCTTACCTGCCTCCCAGCTTCCTTGAACTGGGAGAGAAAGGGAGGATTGCCTGCGCTGACGGGTGAAGAATCATGTAATGATTTTCATGGCTCAGGCTTCAGGAGTTTGTGTACTGATGGACAGAGGTAAATAGAAAAGCCTTTCTATCATTTGAGATGCCTCAGACAACTTCTTACACCACAAGAAAGGAAAGAAAACACCAAGATGTATTAACGCCGAACAGTAGTTCCAGCATTCAGCCATTAGTTCACAATCAGACTTTTGGCTTACAGTAACTTTTCATCTGAATGTCTCCCTTGGTGCCAATTGAATCCGTTTCATTTTCTACCCTTTTCACTAAAATATTTGCATTGCTAACTTAGACTTTACAAACATTTTCCCAACCCAGACTTCTGAGCTTACAAGTTACTAGCTCCAGGTGTTAGACCTGAAATCCAGGCATTTCCTTTAAAGCAGTTTAGAGTTGTTAAAATGGCTTTATCTCATCTTCATTACTTCTTTGATGATGCTAGGAGACTTTTAACCACTGGACTGGAAACGGGGGGCAGATGCTCAGTGCCACACCAGGGTCGTCAAACGGCCCTTCCTCTCCCACAGGTTCCCCTTAGTCTCTTATCATCCCAGTGCAGGGGGGCCTGGGAGGTGTTTTGAGCCAGACAGCTACCCATTTTGTTTCACCAGCTCTAAGTAGGGTGCAGCATTTTAGGCTGCAGCAGGGGTTTGTATAGTTTACATCCTGGATTTAAAATTGTGCCAGCATTAGAAATTCTGATTTATAGTTTTAACTCCAAAACCTGTTACACATTCTCTTCTTCTGCAGTGAAATCACAGGTGAATGCCATGGCGCTTTATGCACTGGTGGGTGGCTGTTGCATATTCCTCTTCTGAGCTAAAAATGTAAACATTTGTACACAAGAAACTACTTTCTGTGGCTGGAGGGGCTCATACCTGCACACTTTGAGCGAAATTTTTAATACTGATGATTCTTCTGCTATTAAAGGGAGACAGAGAACCTCTCATTTTAAGAAGATAAAAAAGAAGCAACAGCAGTAAGCCTCTGAGATGCTAAGCTGGCAACTATGATCTGCACAGTGTGGAGTACAAATAGGGACATTGTTAAAATTCAGCATAGCCCATATTAGCTGGTTTCCAGATTGCAGGTAGAAATGTTTGGGTTTTTTTAAAAAAAAGCTGGAAAAATACCCTCCCACTCCCTAATAAGGAAAAAAAAAAAGGTATTTCTCAACAATTACCTTACACATGAAAGAATTCTTCCACAGCCTCACAAACTGTGAGGCCTGCCTTGTTCTTACTTTGCTTCTGGAGAAGACTGGACTTGTTACCAGCAACTTCAGGGCTTCCCATGATGTGAACTTCAGTCAAAGCCATCAAATCACCCTTTGACCATCCTCTTGACAAAAAAAAATCAGGAGTCAGTTATACATAGAAGATTGGATGTGTTCAGTTTCAGAAAACCCGGCTGCACCATTCACTGGATGTGGAAAGCTTTTGACACTAGACTAGCATGTATTTATTTATTACATTTTTAGAGTGATGTATTACTGCCATTTTGATTTAAAGTGCCGGTATTTTTTCGGCAGTAAAGTTGCACCTTCAAGGTCTACAAGAGAAGTAATTTTCAAATATTAAAGTTGTATTTGTTTTTTTTCCAGCAACAGGATTGTGGAGAACATACTGAATTTATACTTCCTTCCCCCCACACTTCCCCAAGAAAAAAATATATTTAATTAATTTCATTCAAGTGTCAATCACATCCTGGTTGGGGTTACATAGTATAGCTCAAAAGAATCTAAGGCTCCTTCCTTTCTTCCTTGAAAGCCTTTCCATTTCCCAGAACTGGCCAGCACAGTTCATCCAGGCGTGGTGCTGGGGCAGAGGTTTTGCAGTTGCGATGCTGGGGCGGAAGCCGTGCTCTGCCCAGTGCCACGGAGGATACGCGAGCAGGGACGGCGCTGCAATTCAGCACAACCTGCATTGGCCCATCTTCCAGATCACAGCCAGAGGGGATTGTGACAGGGGCAAACCAAGACAGACCTCTTCCCTCGCATGTGTGCAAACGCACCTCTCCATTTCTGGGCCTGCAGCGAGCCACTGTGTTACTGGTGTCGAGAGGATTTAAATGGTGCTTGCATCTATTCATTAGTGACAGAAACCTTAGGTGACAAGCATCGTGTCAAGCTGAAGTTCTAAACACAATTATTTTAAAATGGGCTGCACCAAAACCTCTGTGTACTACCCTGCTTTTATGGGCAACAGTAGTAACGCTGCTTGATGCCTTGTTAACATACTCTCAGACCTTCTGGTACCCATATGTATTTTGCCACAATCTAATTGCTGTGTAGGCAAGATAGTTAAAAGCTGTTGGTGGGGACTGAACAAGCGCTTGCTTTGGGTGTAAATCTTTGTAGTTTGCATGAGGGAGTTCCTGAGAGTTCAAACTGCTGAACGTGACGTTGATGCAGCTATTAGTATAAATGCTGATTAATAGAAGAACAGAGCCTCTTTCACACTAATGCAGACTATTCCCTGTTCAAGCATCACACAAGCTAACACTGTAACAAGGGAAGGGGAATCAAGCCAATTGAGAACTTCTGTGGATGACCACAGAGCATAAACCACATGTAACAGAGAAAAAAGCTTTAAAAAACACTGATTGCCAACCGGGGAGCAGTATCAACAGTAATTGGATTGTAAGTAGTAGATGAACAGTACTTTTAAAATTAAACTGCTACCTCCTGTGGCTTAATGAAGATTTTTAGGTTAATGTAAAGCAAGGCTTTGAGCTTTAGTCCCTTAACAGATGCTGTGAGGTAACATGTTACTGTTCCTGCAGTTGAGTTTGTGGAACAGAGTATAAGTATCTTTACAACTTACCTGAGTAGTTGTGGTGGTTTGACTCTGGCTGGAGGCCAGATGCCTACTAAAGCTGCTCTGTCACTCTGCTTTGCAGCTGGACAGGGGGGAAAATATATATTGAGAGGCTCAGGAGACAAGATAAGGACCGGGAGAGATCATTCTGCAATCAGTGTCACAGGCAAAACCGACTCAGCACAGAGTAAAGGAAAGAAACTCTCTGATTTATGACCCTGCACTGCACACCCAGTGACACCAGAGTCGGGTAATGAGAAGTGTGACCAGATCTTAAAGCACCTCCCCCCACCCCTCCCTTCTTAGCAGACTGCACTTTAGTCATGATTTCTATCCCTTCTTTCCCCTCATTGTGGCATGGGGAGAGGCAGGAAATGGGGGGTTCAGTCAGTTTTTTCTCCTAAATGTGATTCCCAGAGGCGCTGTGACCATCACTGATGGGCTCGGCCTTGGTCAGCAATGACTCTGGCCTTGAGCTGGATGGTGTTTCCTCTGTAGGGCCTGCAGAAAGCTTCTGGCTGCTTCTTGCAGAAGCTACCCCTGCAGCTCTTCCTCCCCACCACCCACAAACCTAGCCATACAAAACTACAACAAAAGTTTAACATCTTTGCATAAGTCTGATTTCATCAGTTGGTTGTGGTTTTTTTTTTTAATTAAGGTAAAACTAAACTGCCTTTGAAAAATCTCAGGGATCTTCAAAAAGATGGAAAAGGAGAATTAACACCTTAATTGGTGGCAAATGGTCCAAGTGTACAACTTTGGGGGCTTCTTACAGTAACCAACCTAAGGACTGATGACTTGACATTCTGCTTTCATAAAGCTATTTCCCTTACCTGTAGATTTTTAATAGCTTCCTGGTTGCTATGGCAATTAAATTACACCAAGGAAAATTATTTGATTGTTCATTTCCAGATGTTAAGAAAGCAGTTTGTGAACTGTGGACAACAAGTTGAGAAACTGCTCTAACTGTTCTGGAATGACCTGCCAAATTGTGTCCCTGCTGGAACTGAAGGCAGCTCACGCTACCAGCAGCGTTCCTGTGCTTAGAACAGGAACAGCTTCAAAAATAAAGTTCCAAGCATGTAGAAAGCTTGTGCAAACACCCTTTAAATTCCTTTTTTCAGGGTATCTATTGCATCTGGTTGCATTTTTCTGGCACTATTTAATTTCCTCTCAGAGTAACTGCTGGATGTTTTATACATTGACCCTCCAGTAGCCTATTGCACTCACTGCTATGAGCCGAGGAGGAAATACTTACTGCCTGTGCTTCGTGAATACACAACTGGTAACAGCCCAGTTTAATTTCCTCTCTGCTCCAGTAAGCAGGTGACGGAACTCTCATTAACCAAATCTCAATCATTTATCTTCTTACAGCTTGAAAATAGTTGATTCAGATATATGAGTGATTTGTGGTGGTGGTTTGTTGTTTTGTTTTAGGGTGGGGCTTTGGGGTTTGTTTTTTTGGTGGGGTTTTTTTCTTTTACACACACCTTAGATAACACACATCTAGATAACTTAGATAGTCTTACCATAATGTTTTGTCTCCAGTGAGTCGTCTTCAATCTTTTTTTTTCTCAGAACTGTCTGCACACCAGCTATACATTAAGGCTTTTCTGCATATGTTTTCCATGGAAATAAGTCTGCCTTTCCTTCCCCTTACATTGGAATAGGCTTCATCCATCCTTCAGGGCTCTGCTACCGGTAATTGACTGCTGGAGGGTTTGGTGGAATCTGTGCCACTCAACCACCCAGGATACTATGTCCACTGAAGGTCCTGTTGGTTTATGCTGCTGCAGTTAATGGAAATATGTCAACGAGTAAGGTGCACACACATCCTTCCAACTCATTCGAGCCTGAGCTGGTTGAGTGGTGGCCTTGGTTGTCAGATGTGCCCCTACTGTAGCAGCCACCCTTTTTTCTCTAGATGAAGAAAAAGGTTCTCTTCTGAACACGCAGGCAAGTGATGCTCAATCTGTACTAAACATTGCAAGGGACAGGGGGGCAAAATCATGGAGAGGATAACAGAAAATGCATGTAAGAAGAGGACACAGGAAATCTGTCATTTTGATCCCAGTTCTTCCTGGTAGCTTCCCAACACAACCATCTCCTAAACACTCGTGTTTCCATTCGGTATGTCCTTGTTGATAGCGCACCAAGTTGGAGGGAGAAAACCATGAGACCATAAAATTGGGTATTCTCCCTTCAGCAGCCAAGGAATATATTACTGTTTTCCAGCCCACGGGTGACAAAAAAGCAGATGCATATTTCAGAAAGAAGTGACGAGCAGCAGAAATCAAACATCTGCACAGAGACCTTTCCTATTCAGTGTATTTAATCATCTGCTGTTAATTAAAAAGTTCAGCTTCAGGTTAGCCCCACTTCTTCTGTGCTAAATTCAACAGAGCAGCTGCAGCAAGCTGCAGTCTTGTAACCTTTCCAGTGAGCAGGAAAAAAAGGAAGGTTCTGGTGTCATCCAAATGGTACTGATGTGCCAGAGGAAAACCAGCAGAAACTGACCCAAGTGTATGCCTTTACCAGCAAGTCATCTGTTGCTATGTAAGCATCCCAAAACAAATGATCCAGTTCCTGGTGGTACTTGAGGGCCTGGGGAGGGTCATCAGTACAGCACGCTTTGCTTTCCCCTCTGGCACCTCCTGGGAAGGAGCCTTCAGCGACAGGCTGTGCACCTTCGCAAGTATGGCATTTCCCTGCCAGTTCAGCATCAGGCTCTCTCAGCTGTTGGCAGGACAGCACAGCACCAGCACGGGATGCAGGCAGGAGTCCAGAACGTGCTACAAGTCTCCCTGTAAGTGGCACGAGAGAGTGGAAACCTCAGAAGGTCTGCATTCGTTCACTCATTCGGTTTCTTCACAGGCTTCACAGTGACTAGGTCTTCACTTTGCTCTGGACTCCCTTTCCACCCACTGTGCCATATTCCTTCTCTGGCTGACACTCCATTTGAACCAGATACTTCTCTCTTATCACATAGGCCACCCGTAAGGTACCTTCTTCAGAGCCAGCTATCTGTATCACAGGGGAGGGGGTTCCATCCTGTTCTCCCTAGTTCTCCTGGCAAAGCAGATAGCGCCAAGTGCTTCCAAATCCAGTAAGTCAGAGTTTTGAAGTAAACTTGCTGATGTGTGAACCAGGAAAGTTAACCCAGGTGAGCTTTTCCAACAGTCAGTCTCAGGGCAGAAGCTGTCCGCAACCTCCCTAGTAGTAATGTAATACTGTGCTGTTGCCAAGGTACCTCCATCCGTAACCTGTCTGCATCTTCCTCCTTTTTTCTTCTTGAAAATTCTTTTCAGGCTCCTGCTTTGTTACCTTTTCCCTGTTTCATTTTTTTTTTATTCCATTAATTCTTTTTACTCATTCCAAATTTTAAGGATCTTCCAAAGAGTTAAAAAAAGATATTTTTTTAAAGTTCTGTGCAAAATCTGTAGGTACTGAGTCCCAAAGAGCGTGTTCAATGAGGCTGGTTTGTTTAGAGGTAGAGACTACAGGCCTTTTCAGTAAAATGTGAATTCCACAAACTAAAGCAGCACGTGAAATATTTTGTTTCTTAATATACTCTACATAGATTTCAACAAGTCCCAAATCTCAGTGTCCATCGGTCAGTGCTAGAAGCATTTATCCTGATATCCTGCACATTGTTAGGTCTAAACAACACCTGGCAACTCCCTCAGCAAACCAACAACTGCATTCAAAGGAGAACATGAGATTTCAGATGGAAGACATGCCAACATCTGTTGATTGAAGTTGACACCAAGCCTAACCACTGTCACTTAAAAAGCTGCTTTCTATCTAGGCTGGCTTTGTCTAACATCAGCTTCCATCAACAGATTACATTGCATTTTTATATTGCATTAGAGAGTCATGTATCAAATTTTCTGTCCAAGAGAGGTGATCAAGTAATACCGAACATTCTCCGCCACAAATACAGCCATGAAAGTCACATTAGGACATTATTTCTAGGACTGCATTGTTTCTCTATGTTTTCTGAAGCTTTTCTAGTAAGTTTTTAAGTGATGGTATTCTTTAAAATCAGTAAAATTATATACTAAAATCCTACTGATTAATATTCCTTTGCTTATGTATCACATATTAACCCTCGTGTCCTGCATCATACTGGAAGGCAGCAGTGCTTTTCACTGTCACCTCATTCCAGCTTTCTGTGTCTTATAAACACGCCCAACTTCATGAATCTTTCACATGTGATCTTACATTTCACTGCCTTAAAATACTAAGGTCTGTGCTCCATCTTCCTCTCTGTTCCTTCATCTTAGTGCAATGGTTAAAATAGCACCTAAAATAATAATAATAAAAAAAATACATCCTTGAATACCCCAAACCCAAACGTCACAGCACTCCACATACAAACCCCTCCTAAATTTTAATCATTAAGCTGTCACATCTGCAGTGCCAGCTACCTTCTCTGTACTGCCAGGTGGCATTTGCATTGTATAATCCTTCTTTGAAGCGAATGATAAAGCTCATGCTTTTGGAATACAGCACCAAACCCAACTCACTTCTCTTAGAAAAAAATTGCCTATACCTAAATTAGCTCCATATGTGAAGCACACTGATTTCAAGACAAAGGGTGGCACTTCAGGTGATGTCTACAACTCTCCCACCTCTTGCGCCAACAACCCCTTTTTATCAGCTTTAGAAATAGGGACTCACCTCTAATTATTGTTGCCTCCCTGTTGCTCCCAACAGGCCAGTGTGGAAGATCAGAGCAAATAATGGGAGAAAGCAGCTTTAATTCCTGTATTCCTCTAAACAGAAATTCACCTTATGATGTACGGCTAAACCAACACAACAATTACATTTAATTAACCATCACAACAAACTCTAGAGAGGGTGACACTGCTGTTCCATCATTTTACAAACAGGAGAATTAAAGATGAGCAAGAGAAGGCATCCTGGTTAAGTGTCAGCAAGGTTAAAGGAGGGACAAGAGCCCAGCACTTTCTGCCTCCCCCATTCCATTCCCTAAAGCTGATTAATCAGTTACATTTTCAGAGCAAGTGTCACATAGCATCACCTTCCTGGGAGGGGGGGATGCCAGTAGAAAGGTTTCCAGCACACACTAACAATAAATGGTAGCAGTTCCATTCTGTGAGCATCTCCCTGAACTGCAGCCATTCATTAAATATTCTGGATTCTGATACAAGCCTGCAAAACCGCTTCCATTTTTCCTCAGCACCATTCAAACTTAAAGAATACAGATAGACTCAGATTGCTCTTAACAAAAGAAATCCACTTCTTACGTTGTTAGCGTGCAAGGACTTGGAACAACTGAGCATCTCCATGACATCACTCATCACACATCAGCGTGGCTCACGGCTCCCAAGGAGAGCTGCAGTTCCAGCCATCTGGGGCCAGAATAACGATGCCAAATTAGACTTTTTTTCCTCTTTTTAATGTAAGGTAGTTCTATCCAGAAAAAAAAAAACCCCAACAAAAAACCCCACAAAATTCTATTCAAAAGGGAAATTCTGTCACTGAATACTTTAAATCCCCACTGAAGTTAACAGGGGGTTTGGATTCCATCCTTTGTGTGACCTAAAATCTGCAGTGACAGCAGGAACAATTGCAAACTAAGATAACACTCTTTAAGTTTTCAATGGCAACACTACAGCAACGGAGGTCGCAGTCTCCTAAGGAATAGAGAGGGGTACTTGTACTGTTGAATTTCACCACGTATGGAAATGATTTATGCTGTAAGCAAAAGCGTAGCCCCTTCCAGTGGAAGATTCTCAAGCAGCTATCACAGAGTAAGCCAATCTTTAGCTCTCCTCACCGTTAATTTAATGAGGCTTTTCTTTTTCCTTTTTTTTTAACAACCATCATCTTCATAACCAGTAGATGCTTCATCTGGCAAAGCACCTGCTCACTCGTCTCCTGGAGGCAAACGTGGTTCAGCTTTTCAGGTTAATGAATCAGAAAGCAATACACAAAGTGTACAGGAATAAACCTTCCGTGCTTCAAAACAGAAAAGTAATCCCTTACTCCACTCCCAGAGTTGAGGCTTAGTGTCTTCAAGGCTTTTTGGTTGGGGATTTTTATTTTATTTTTTTGGATAGGAGCTTGCTTTAAGTGGCATATAATCCCTTTCTAGAGCACAGATCTGTCACCATAATAATTACAAGTCATTTCGTGGGTCTGATTCTTAAAAAAGCTACAGAAGGTGGAGCCTAAAAACGTTAACACATTGTTTACTGGTATTGAAGCTGCAGAAGTGCTGAATTTAATACTCCCAACAACACCCAACGGATTGCACGTTGTAGGTGATGTTCTGCAAAACACTAGCTGTGAAATGCCAAGTGTTAGAAAACTGATTTCCCACTTTTTTCTAACTGTGGAGCATTTGATGTTGAGGTGAGCAGCTTTTCCATTCCCACTTACAAATAGTTTTAGGGCTGCCCAGAAGAACAGGAGGAGCCACCAGCTTCCCCAGTGCACTTTGGAGAGCCCACTTTAGGAAATCTCATCCAATTTGTTGGGTCTGTTTATGTCCTTACGAATTTAATGATGCTGCTGTCGATGTGTTCTCTCTCCTGTCCTGTGGACTCCTCCAAGGGAGTTACACAACTGATCAAAGCGCTGTGCAGCCGAGGGGTTTCTCCGATGGAAGAGGTCGAGCCGGTGTCCTGTTAAACAGGAACGCACGTGCTGGTGTGTTGTTCATGCTGGTTTTGTCTCATCAACCAAACTGTCGTTCCTGCACTGTGTGGGAATGCGGTCAGTTACCCCCTCTGCCTGTGGCAGGAGCTGGTTTGAGTATGGACCTCACTCACAGCACAGCTACAAGCAGATTCCCTCAAAGCGAGCGCCAGTGAAGCGCCTGCGTTTGGCAGTCTTCCTATTCTGCGTGTGAAATCCCAACCTTTTCCCGCTATCTGCAGCCTCTTCTGTTGCCAGGAGAAGGCTTTAGGAATGTCTATTTTTAATTAGTCAATATAACTGATCCCTGTTCTTCCCATTGCATTTTTCTTCCCAATTCCATAGAGACAATTGGTGATATTTAAGCTGCCAGCTTCCTTACCTTGTACCTGCGGTACCTCTGTTTAATTCTGTTGGAGGCCAGGTACTCCCTTTCTGCTCTTGCCACCCCAAACATGTCATACAGATTAAATCTTTAGACAGAAACATGCTTTAAACAAGACAGGAGGACGCCTCACATTGGGACTGTATCTCAAGTAATCAGATATTTTTTGGAACACAGTGGAAGTACACATTCAAGAAGAAAAGCCCATTCAGGTCGTCGTGCCAGTTGCACCAAAAGGCTTTGGTGAAAATGATGCAGACATTTTCTCAACCATTTTTTTTTTTCATTCATCACTTCAGAGAGTAACAGATGCTTTTAAACAAATTTTGCTTCAAAAAATGATTGAAAAGAATAATTGACTGACTTACCAGCCTACGAACTACATACTGTGACAAAGAGTGGTTACTGTCTTATTTTTACATATAAATGTCATGCATAGGAATCCATATTTAAATGAATTGCATGAAATTGTGATTTCCTATAAATTGCATGCCTACGTGCCTGCACTCTGAGCATACTTAAATAAGAAGAGATATAGTTAAAATTCATTTCTTGACACAGACTTCATGTTATGCATTTCATATCCTTTCTGCAAAGTCAAGAGCGCCTTGTTTTCAGCACACCACATCGTCACAGATCCACATTTTAAATATACTGAGAAAAACACAGGATTTCAGATACAGAGCAATGCTTTGATCTACTGCTTCCCACAGTGAAGGCTGTAACATAAATGGTTGTTAGAGCATAAAAGCTCTGTAACACTGAAACCTTAATGCAGGAGTTGTGAAATGAAAAAGCAGAGTCAAGAGGCTGCAGGCACTTGTGGTGGTTTGACCCTGGCTGGAGGCCAGATGCCCACCAAAGCCACTCTGTCACTCTCCTTTGCAGCTGGACAGGGGAGAAAATATATATTGAGAGGCTTAGGAGTCGAGATAAGGACAAGGAGAGATCATTCTGTGGCCAGTGTCACGGGCAAAACAGACTCAACACAGACTAAAGGGAAGAAAACTCTAATTTATGACCCTGTGCTGCACACCCACGGACACCAGAGTCGGGTAATGGGAAGTATGACCAGATCTTAAAGCACCTCCCCCCACCCCTCCCTTCTTAGCAGACTGCACTTCAGTCATGATTTCGCTCCCTTCTTCCCCCTCCCATTGTGGCACAGGGAGGGGCAGGGACTCTAAAAATGGGGGGTTCGGTCAGTTTCTCACAGGTTGGTTTCCTTCTTGGCTGGGGGGGGGC